>JAAGAY010148525.1:3756-59719 GCA_011801015.1 Ardeotis arabs
GCGGCCGGGGCAGGGCGGGCAGGGCGGCTCTGCAGCTGAAAGGGCAGGGCAGCTCACATGCACACTGCTTGCAGGGTGTTTGATGATTTCTGAGCTGCGGTGGAAGGTGTGTTAGGCTGGGGTAAGGTATGTTAGGCTGGGGTAAGGTATGTTAGGCTGGGGTAAGGTGTAGGCGCTACAGAGAGGGAGGTTTCCTGGTGCTTGGCCTGACAAACAGAGTGAGGCCTGCGCCGGGCTGCTTGTTCCTGCCGAGAATAAGTCCTCAGAGCCCTCGGGCGTGTGGGGGTGGCCTGGATACCCCCACCACGGTCTCCGCTGGTGAGGTTCCTGCCTGTGTGGCAGCTGTAAATCCTCCCTGGCCAGCTTGCTATGTTCATGCAAATGTTTTGGGTGTGAGAGGTTCAAAGCTTGGTGTGACAAATGATTAGTTCTTTGAAGGAAACAGTTTTATTTACATGAGAAGCAGTAAAGAAAGTGGTGTAGTGGTTTTTCAAGGTTGCTGGTGAGGCTGTAGTTGAGAACTTGGAATGTTCTTGATTGTAGACCCTGCCTGGGGGTTTCCCTGTGTCCATGGTGTTTCAAGGAAAGCCTTGGAAATTTGAGCTCTTACAGAATGCAACCTAATACATATTAGCAGGAACTTTATTTAGCAAAAAAAAAAATCTTTGCACTGTTTGTAGACGTACCCTGAGGTACCTGGACGGACAGTGGTAAGCGCGATGTGCTGTTACGAAGCAGTGGTGCTTGTCATTTCCAGGTGCAGCCGTAGGCAGAATGCAGGGGGAAACTGGTTGTGTCTAGGGCCTGATCCTGAAAGCACTGCTGGGTTTTGTCGTGGCAGCTTCAAAAGCTCTGGTTAAGGTGTGAAGATGCCGCTCCAGACAATGTACGTTACCAAGAAATGCACCAGGCTCTGCAGACTCCTGTGTGTCTTTAACACCCTGCAGTTGTACCTCTGGAGTATTGTTAAGAAGTTATGAACTCTGAAGAAAATAAACGCCCTTGTTGATTGGAGTGTTGTGTAGCTTTCTCTGTGCTAGAATACCTCATCATTTAGGGGCAGGATATGACCTTACAAAACAGTACGTAGTAGCCAGAGGGGGAGAACACAGTAAAAAATCTGAAAAGTGTAGTTTTTCATATATGTTGTTGCCTTTCCGGTTACAGGAGGTGCTGAAATAAATATTAAGGCACCTAATTAGTTCTGAATCCACAGAGATTGTCCACAGAGATACTAATCTGCTCCAGGGTCTGGAATAACTGTTCCACCTCCTGATAGCTTTCCCATAAGCCCATTTGGAAATGTTTTACCAGTGGAGTAGACTCCCCAGGGACGGAGCGCAAGCCATCTGCGAAGCCAGTTACGATGGGGTTGTGCAAAGCGCTGGGGACGTGCTGTGCGCCGGTGCTGCCGCTGTGCAGGGAGCTGAGCGTGACCCAGCGTCGCTTTCCAGTGCACGCCGTACGCGGCGTTCTGCGCAGCCGTACTGAGCTCACGGCAGCGTCTGTGCCAGGAGATCCCACTGCAAAATCTGGCACGGCATTTCCTTTGTGTGACAAGCTCCTCATTTCCCTGTGTTGGGAGAGAACCTGCCCTCAGGCAGCCAAGGAATAACCTTTCTGTGTACTGCTGCTGTGCGTATAAAAGCCTTTTTTAAAAAACTTGGTGGTAGCTACCACCACCACCACTCGCCTGCTGGTGGGTGTTGTGAATATCCTGCTTCAAGGTGAAACCCAAAATGAGGTCCCAGCGAATCTTTCAGGCTCTGAGTGCTTAGTTAAAAAAAAAAACCCCACAATACAAGAATTAGGTACATTGGTACAAAATGGTGTGGAGTTGCTCGTTCGGTAGCTGGATAACAGAGACGTGGCATTGCTGATGGCTCTGCACAGGCTTTCAGCTGAGTATCTTGAATTTGGCCTTGAAGTGAATAAGGTCTTGTGTGGAGGATTGTTGAAGGAATTTCCCAAGATTGATATCAATCCAGTTTCTCGTTCCTCTTTGGATGTCGCAGGCAATCCCTAGAAGGATAAAAACTACAGGTCTGTGGGCGAGGCAGTGTTACAAACTAAGGTGACCAGGGAAGGCACGATGGTGCAGTGGAGGGCACAGAAGTAGGACACCATTCCTGTTTCAAATTACTTGTTGAAATACGGGACTGCAGCAGAGCCCATCCTAACCAGGAAACATTCCCCTGCCGCGTGAGTGGGACCCGCAGGCAGCACCAGCTCCAAGGAGACTCCCAGTCAAGTCTGGATGCGCTCTGCTGCAGCTCGGTGAAGGTCAAGCTCCAGCCACGTGGACATCTGAGTGAAGGTAGGAACCCGTGACTGATGTTTTGTGGTCTGGAAATAAACTCTGTGATCGCTCTCTCCTTTGGGCTTTAGAATGATTCTGCTGCTTGGTGCCGTTACCTGTTGAGTGGGATTGTTGGCTCAGGTAGGTTTTAACGTAGCTGTTACAGGCGTCGGTTTTGTTGGAAGGTGAAAAGGACTCGTAAGTGATGTTGAATCCTTTGACTCTGGGAAGTAAAAGAGGACATTTTCAGAAAGGAACTGCATTTGTTTGCAGTTTTAAGGAAGTTGGCCCATTGTTTCTAACCTTCTGTGTGGCCCGGGTGGTGCCCGAGGCTCTCGTTTCTTTTAATTGGACCTCACAGAAGAGGCTCGTGAATATTTCAATTTGTACGAACAGAAAAATGTTTGGGAATGTATGGGACTTGCTTTCTAACGGTGACAAGCAGATTAAGGGAGCTGGAACAAATGCTGAGAACAAACCATGAAATAAGAGATGATTAAAAATAAGAGGTGGTTAAAAATAAGAGATGATTTCCATGTGGGTAACGCAGCAGAGAAGAGTGTAGTGGAATAAGGAGAACTTCTGGAGAAGAGGAGGCTCCGGGGAGACCTGATAGCGGTCTTCCAGTACCTCAAGGGGGCCTACAAGAAATGGGGAGAGACTGTTCAGTAGGGCCTGTTGTGATAGGACGAGGGGTCATGGTTTTAAAATAGAGGGGGGTAGATTTAGAGATTGGACATTAGGAAAAAATTTTTCACAATGAGAGTTGTAGATCACTGGAACAGGTTGCCCAGAGAGGCGGTGGATGCCCCATCCCTGGAAACATTCAAGGCCAGGTTGGATGGGGCTCTGAGCAACCTGATCCGGTTGGAGATGTCCCTGCTCCTTGCAGGACTGGATGACCTTTGAAGGTCCCTTCCAACCCTAACCATTCTATGATTCTATGATTCTTCATGCTGACAAACCAAAGGTGGCGGGTGCTCGTAGTTGGCCCATAGCACGTGGGTAACCAGTTTTGTTTTCTGCTGGGCCGTAGCATTTATGGCGTGTTTGAGAATAAAAATTAATATTTGGTGTCTACCTACAAGAAAACGTCCCCTTTAGAGCAGTCTCATTGATGTTGGTTGCACCCAACGGTAAGCACGAAGGTAAAAAGCAGCTCTTGCCTGACCAATAACTTGAGATGCCAGAGTGACTCTCTCGTAGGAACACAACACCAAAGCAGCGGCAGCCCTGCGGGCAGGCACTTACGGAGCTGGGTAGCGCGGGCACGGCACGCTGAGGGGCAGCAGCTCCAGCACCGCTGCGGTCACGTAGGGGAGCAGAATGCGCAGTCTGTGCAGCCATGTCGATGTGTCTTCCAGGGACGTGTCGGGAACTTGTGGGAAGATGATCTCGGCTGACATCGTTAGCGTGGCTTCTCGAACTTCAGTGCTTCCTAGGAAATCAGAGCTCTGAGGAAGGAGGAAGAAATTGAAGCAGGTGATGAGCAGAGCTGTTAGAAAGCCTGGAATATTGAAGCAGAAAAAGTGGTGGGAGAAAAATTGGCAAAATAGCCACAATTTCTCTTCTTTGCTGCTCTCCTCCCCTTCCTTCCTCCCCTGTTTAACAATAAAAGTTGGAAAGATGACCTGGCTGTGGCCTTGCTGGGGAGCTGACCTTGGCAGTTCGGGTTTTCTTTTGTCAGCAGAGTTGGACAGCAAAGCAAGCCAGGTGCTTGCGTTTCCTTTGCCTTCCACTCCCACAGCCCCCGTTTCTGTTACGGCAGTCGGCGTGGTCACGCTGCGTACGAAGCGAGGCTGGGGCTCAGCCTTCTCCTCTTGGCTGTCTGTGAGCTCGTACGAGCAGCCTGAGCCCAGCAGGAGCAGGGCAAGCAGCAGAAAGTCTCCCTTGCTCACTCACACAGAAATGTTTTGATGGATGTTAACAGTTTTAGGGCCCTGGTCCAGAACCTCTCCTAAGGCATCAGCCTACCACGGATCAGCACTGGAGAAACCCTTGCTGTTTACATCCTGGCTCTAGGTTGGAGTGGTGGGGGTGCTTCCCAAAGTTCCTCTGAGGAAGAACCTTTCACAGTTGTCTGTGCACAGAAATTAAGCCAGAGTAAAGGCTGGACTGAGGTTAAGATCATGCTGTGGCAGGAGGAACTCCTGGCTCATCTTCCAGATTTCCTTTGTACCTGACCATGAGAGTCCCAGAGTTCGAAGGCTGAAAGTTCCCCTGTGACCTGTTCTGCTCCCAAGGACTCGGTTATTGCAGGCAGCTGGGTTACTTACCTTCTGGACAGGAGGTACCAGTGATGGCCCAGTTCTCAGATGGTGAGCCGCCGCTGCCGTGAGGGGCAGTGATTAACACCAGGGCTTGTCCTAGCCTCAGGGAGGAACGCAGCTGCTTCTGGAGACACTGTTGTTCTCCTTCTCTCCTTGCTATAGAGCAAAAAGCAGTTGACGTCTTCCAATTTTAGTTGGATTGGATGCCCAGCATCCCATAATTTTGTGAGTATGTTACTGCTTCTGAGAGAGATGCAGGGAAGTTACAGGAGGGAGAGACAAGACGCCTTCAGCATACCTCCTTGAGAAGCCTTAGCAGACAGGTAGCTCTTTGCAAATCTGTAAATGTCCTGTAGCAGAGGAGGATGCTAAACCTGAGCAAAGGCAAAGCTCTCAGGTCTGAGGCAGAAAACAAACTAACCCCGTTGAAATCCATCATTAATCTGGTGAAATCTTCATAACTAGCATTGGCTGCAAATGCCCCCAAGTTCTTTTGCAGCCACTTGTTTCCTCTCCCAAAGCACAAGCAGAACCTGCAGCATGGGAGAACAAGAGAGCGTCACTCGCCTTCCATCGTGGCTTGCTAGAATGCACAGGAATGCTGAACACTCATTTTAGATTTTGGCTCCTGTTACCTGTCGTGCTGTGTTGGTTTTCAAGGAAGGCCAGCAAAGCACTACAGAGCCCTTGCTGGTTCACGGGCGACAGGGACATGTACGCTTGGCTCAAGGAGGACACACTGTGGAGGGAAATCACATGGGAAAGATTTAATTCCTGCTTCCCAGCTGATGCCGTGGTGCTGTAGATGGGAGAGATGTTACTCCAGCATGAACAGAATTTCATGAAGTGAAAGAGAGGAAGGGAAAGCTTACTTGTTGTGAAATGGCATGTTGCTTCATTTCTTACTGGCTGTGATCTGTATGTGAGAGGCTGGACCGCCAAGGGCGTTTGAGATCCGTGCCGCAGGGCAGGGTTAGCTCTGCACAGATGTTTGTCTGGGCTGTTGGCAGAAGCCCTTAGAGACTGTGATAGCACAGCCTCCCCTAGTGATCTCTGTGTGCTTCTTGAATATGTTAACCCCTGAACAGGTCATGAAGTGGGTAATTAGCCTCACTCCCTGTGTTGCCCGATTAATTTCAGAGTGTTTTCTGAATAGCCAGTATAAACTGCTAGATCTGAACCATTTCCCAGAGATACACAAGTCCTGTACAGATGCAGAAAGCAGAGCTGTGTCATGCCAACCTGTAAGAACATAGTTGTGCCAGAAAAGGGAAACTCAAGACCAGACTGGAGATGTCTATTCTGGGGCCGAACCCTGCTGTTCATTTTCCTGTCTTTCCTGGGTCAGAGCAGGACTGTTGTTGGCAGCACGGTCTCCCCTGTTCTGTGTGGCCCAGACGTGACTGTCTGTGCGGTTTCCTTTGGAATTTGTATCTCAGCTTAACTGGTTTTGTTCGACAGGATATTTCCTCTCCTCCTGATATTTTTTTCATCTTACTGCTCCTAGTTGCACTATTTTACAAACAGGTAAAAGCAATTTAATAGGAATTATAATTGACTTTGTACTGTATTAGCAAATGTTTTTATTTCCCTTTGCACAGTTTTACTCAAAGGAAGGAAGATCTGACCCTGGCTGTTTTGTTTGCCTGATGGAGCGTTTCTGTAAGCGACACTCTTGCACAGATGTTCTTTAGCACAGTGCTGCCCTCACAGTTCCTTACTCTTTCCTGACAGTCCCAGTCCCTTTTTTAATTTTGCACACAGCAAAGAGGACACTTCCCTTGTGTACTTACAGAGCTCTGAAAGTGTCACAACCAGAAATGTGGGACAGGAAGAGTTCGGTGTCCTCCTCGCCAGCACTCGGCAGCAGCAGAGTCTTGCCAGCAAGCGAGTCCGTCCAGCTGAAAGCTGGGAACTCTGCCTCAGCGTCGCCTGTGAACTGGCGACGCACAGAGAGGTGTTTCCTTTGCAGTGCTGGAGTTACAACAAAAGCAGTTGGGATTTCGCATTTGTCAGAGCGGTGTCTACGTCACAGAATCCAGCCCTAGTCCTTAGTGCAGACACGTGGGCGGTGGGATTGCAGGTTTGGGACGCGGGTGGTCTCTGCCCTGCTGTGCAGTACGGTACTGTGCTGTAGCCAAGTCACCCTGCTGTGAAGGTGCTGCGTGCTTGTGAAGCCCCTTTGGGTCCCTGCCCTGCAAAGGCGTCAGTGTTAGAAGGGTGTGATGCGGGGCACCCTGCCCAGAATTAAAAATCAATTGATGACTCAAAACGGATCAAATCCACGGAGAAGCAGTTTCCCGTTTTCAACAAGGATTGGCTGAAGGTGGCCCCAGGTGGCCAATTTCTGAAAGCCCTCGGTTGCTCAGGTTTTTATGAACTTGTCTGATTTGTGAGTTCTCAGTCAATGTCTGATTTGCTAACTGTGGCTTTTTCTTGAACCGTGTTCTGAAGACACTCACAGACTCTTGCCAAGCAGTGTTTTATTCTAGGGATGGAGAAGGACCTTCTCTTGGCAAGGCAAAGGGCAGTGTATTGTTCAATGTATAGTGTGAGTACATAAAACTAGAGCATAAACAAGCACCAAGGAAAGATTTACAGTGCAGAATGAAGAATCATAGTATTAAGGAGGCTAAGTCAGCAATAACTGCAAACTTTTTTTCTTTTTTCCAATAGCAGTTAAATCCTCTTGGAAGTAGCTGCTGCAGACATTACTCAGGTTCCGTGTCCAGGCTTAAGTCAGCTTTGACAGTAACATCAGCCCATCACACTTAGTTTCATACCAGCTGTTGCTCTAGCAGGAAGACAGCTATGGAGGCGGGTTTTTCCTTTTGTTCGTTTGGCAAGCCGCCGGCAGGTACTCGTAGAGAAGGAGAGAACCGGCTGGATCGTACAGGAGGGTCGGGGGCTGAGGCGCAGGAAGGAGGGCTGCGTGGCCCTCTGTCTAGAGGGGGGTAGCGATGGCTACCTGTTTCTGTCTGAGAGTCACAATTCAAAATATGGCTTTGTTTTGAACTGGAGTGAAATCGGAAGTAGAATATATGACTGAAAAAAGAATAACAGAAGTGACTAACGTTTGTTTTGAATATTTTCCAGTAGAGCTCCCACGAGAACGGAGACTGTCTTTTGAAATCTTCCATCTTGGTTAAACCAGCTTCTTCCCCACGGCTTTCCCCAGGTGAGTGACTTAGCAGAGACCTCCAGTGGCGGCTGAGGCACTCCCAGCAGAGAGCTGGTGGGTTGGCAGGGCTGAGCTCCTGGTGCCCTCTGGTGCCTGCGTGTTCCTTGTGGCAGCCTGGTCCCGGGGAGGGGTGTCCTGAGCCCACCCAGCAAGGTGCTGCTTTGCTTTGCCTGCTCCACAGAGGTGCTGTGGAGGGGTCGGGGCTGAGCCCAGCGCCGCTGGTGTAGTGCAGTGACCTTGTGGGTGCCTGGAGGGCTGACAGGTTGCAGGAGGCAGGAGCAACAAGAACTGGCCTTGCAGTGCTTTTCTTTATTTCCCCCTCCTCAGTTCTCTCTACAGCTCTGACCTTACCATGTAATTTGTGATGCATGCTTAATGTCCTATATTTCTCCTGCTTTTTCTGTCCTGGAAAATAAGGACACAACCAGGTAGAATGCCTGCCTGTGGCTCCATGTGCTATTTTGGATGTGATGTTCAGGCACGTTCCTTGATTGTCCTGCTTGGTACGTGTTTACTTTTCATCAGACACAGACATGCAGCAGGAAGGGGTTAAACCTTCCTTCTCTTACCCTACGGAGCAGGTCAGTGCAAGTGGTGGAACAAAGCTGGGTGCTGTGAGCTGTAAACCCCTTGCAGGTGCTCGGTGTAGCAAGGTGCTACGTGAGCATGGGAAGAATCTACTCGCGTGAGTAGGGCTGGGGTCCCTTGGCTGCTGGGGGTTTAGGGAGAGTGAGAGATGGGTTTTAGTCATGCTAGAAATTGAGTTAAGCTTTCCTGTTTGTCAGCTGGATCTCTGACTTTCGTAACATGGGCTCTGCCTTTTCCCCCTCCTTCTTTCTTAGGGCTGTGTGACCTGTCACCCACTACAGCTGTGCACACACACACGTGTGTGTGTATATATATGTTTATATGTAAAGGAGAGGGCAGGTTAGACTGCTCTGTTGCATCGCAAGGTGTCAGCCTTGCTGTAAGGAAAAGCAACTGAGAACGCGCAGAGTTTCTTCGCAGGTGTCTGACTCATACAGGAGACTATTTTCTTGAAGCTGTAAAATACAGCGGCAGACCTTTGTACCTCAGAATAAGGAGTGCTTGCCAATTATAGCTGTAATTTGCTACGGTTCGGTGTATGGCAGAGATGGCCAAGTGCTGACGATACTCACAGCAGAGCCAGAAGCGGCAGGAGCGTTGCTGGGTGCTCACAGCATCTCTGCGTTTCTTGCCTGGCCCTCTGGAAAGTGTGTGCTTTGGGAAGACTCGCTCAGCCAAAGGACATGGGAGCTGTGAGAACGTGGCCCAGCAGCTGACACCAGTAGTGCTGGGTGCCAAATACCTGTGATGCTGTGAGTACCACGGTACGGCCAGGGCTGATGGCTGAGGGGCCGGCGTCACGATAGCCTGGTTTTTCCTGAGCAGCTTTTCAAGGCTGGGCTGAGTTTCTGGGAGTGTGTGTCAGCTCTGAGACTCCTCCTGCTGAAAACTGGTCTTCCAATGATGTAAGTGACCTTAAAACTGGTCAGACGTCTTACTCCTGGCTGTGTCAGGAGTGTCGCCAACAGGCAGGGCCTCAAGGCCTTGTCCTGCTGGGTAGCTGCCTGGGTAGGGTTAGGGCATTACTAAACAACACTTCTGCTCTCTAGCTGGTCACCAGCATTAATAGAAACCTTGTGGAGAGAGAAAAATCAGATGTCAGAGTAAATTTTTTTTCTTTTTTTTTTTTTTTTTGGCTGGGCTTATAATTCAGGACAAAGTTTGAGTGTTAGATGTAGGTGTTTTTTGTCTTTGTGTAACACAAACATTACAGAGGAGAGAGGGAGGTAGAACGCAAGCAAAATCTCTTGTGTAAACCTCTGGGAAGGTATAATGTGGTGGTTGGGTTTTACTTCCAGCTATAAACTGATATATGATGCAAGTTGGCCTTTTTATGCTGTCTTAATCATCTCCACTGCCTTTGTGTTAGTCTCGGTGACACTTCCTTTAGCAGTGTGCAGAGAAGAGCTCTGGGAGCGTTGCGTGGCCAGAGCAGGGTTTGCTCTGGAGTTCCTACAACAGGGGATAAATCAGGATTGGATGTTACTCCTTAGGTGACTGAGGATTCGGCGTGTTTGATGATAGGCAGGTCTCCGAGACCCTTGGCTTTGCTCTCTCCTCCTTAGCAACTTAGAAGTAGCCTCAAGCGCAGGCCGGTTAGCGCAGGCAGGTGAGGACAGACGGACGGTCTCGCATGAGCTGTAAAGCACAAACCTTCAGTGTCAAGTTCTGGTGACCTCAGTGGCATTTGTAGGCGTGGGCGCAGTAACATCTTGAAGCCAGTAATGTTTCTTTTCACATATTCCCTGCTTGTAACTGAATGTTTAAGCAAACAGAGGTGACACAAGCTGCTTATGGAAACAAATATTGCCTTGTTCAGAAAAATCTCTCCAGCTGACATTTAACAAGCAGGCAGGTAATTCCACGCAGTCACATAGCTGGATGTGACCTGTGCGCTTACGCATTCCTGCAAAGGTCTGCGCCGAGATAAGAATCGCTCCTGTCAGTTTGAAGCTGTACTTGCATTGATAATAAATCTGAGGGTGTAATTTTTGCTCAGTCGCTTTCTGAGCCAATGGCCACTTCTGGTATCTGCCCCTCCCTGAGACAGGAGTGTGCAATTTAGTGGCCGGTGTGGAGAGCCAGCTCCTTCTCTCGTCCAAACCATCTCTCTGCTCCTGTGAATCCATTGTTTGCAGAGAAAGGTGGCTGTGCAGCTGAAATGGGCCAAAATGCTTCTTGCTGCAAACACCACAGTTGCCTAGTCATGCTGAAGCTCTCTTCTTGTCAACGCTGACCACAGCAGTATCTTCAAGAAGAAAAATTTATAGATTACCTGCAAGATGAGGCTTTCCAAAAATGCATCTTCTGCCTTAACCCAGAACCTTTCAGGCTGCCAACCCAGAACGTTGCTCCAGGCAAAGTGGTTGTAAGACTGATCTACTCTTAAGCCAGGAGAAGTTCTGATGAATGCCTGGAGAGCCCTCCTGACTTTCTTTCCTGTGATTCTGCAGGTAGATGACAGTGGTTTCGGTCCAGAGGAGCGGGAATGAGGGCGGGAGGAAGCAGTGCTGGAGCAATGCTAGTTGGTTCATTGCCACTGAAATCACAGTTCTCACATGTGGGCATTTTTTTTTTAGCAGTGTTTCCTTGTTTGCGTTTTTGGAGAGATAAGGAGGGGAGAGGTTTCACACAGACTTGTTTCAGTTATTGAGGAGTCTTTCTTTTGTGTGCCAAGTCTCAGTAAACCTGAGATCTGTACAGGGAGAATAAAAGGAAGAGCTAGCGCAAGTGGTGACTCTATCATAATACCATTTTTGTGGGCTTGGAGCTGTTTATACCTCAGACCACAGGCTTTGCATCACTTCTGTCTTTATCCCCTTCTGTCAGCTCTAGATGCAACCCTTTGTAGGGGGCTCACTTGACTCTAGCAGCAAGCCCCTCTGTTCTTTGCTCCACCAAAAAGAAGAGGTTTATTTGAGGCTGAGACTTGACCTTCATCTCTGTTGTGGTTTTAACCCCAGTCAGCAATCGAATACTACGCAGCTGCTTGCTCACCACACCCCCCACCCCCAGTGCGATGGGGGAGAGAATCGGGAAGAACGAAAAACTCGTGGATTGAGATGAAGACAGTTTACTAGAATAGCAAAGGAAGATGATAACAATAACAAAACACAGGGATACTAAAATATACAAAATGACCGGTGCACGATTTCTCATCACCCAAAGACCCAATGACCGGTACAGCCTGTCCAGAGCAGCGATCATGGAAACGAAACCAAGCAGCAAGCAAAGGAGCGAGAGAGAGCTGCCCCCTGGCCAACCGCCACTAACTAAGCATGGTGTTTATGACCTGGAATACTCTCTTTGTCCAGTTTGGGTCAACTGTACGGGCTATACTCCTCCCAGCTTCCTGCACCTGCCCGTTAGCGAAACTTGGGAAGCTGGAAAGTGTCTGCAGTCTCTTTAGTAACAACTAATAACATCAGTGTGTTATCAGCATTCATCTCATACCAAATCCCATATTAAGTGCAGAACACAACAGCTACTGAGAAGAAAATTAGCTCCACCCTAGCCAAAACCAGGGCGATGTGTCTCTTCCTTTCTGGTTCTCTGTCCAGCCTCCTTTGGAGATCCTCCTAAAAGCTGCTGTTGTGTCAGTCCCCTCCTGGCTGATCCAAAGGGTAATTCAAGCAAAGGGTTGGGTACCGCAGCTGTTGTGTTGGGCTTCTCCAGGACTCTTCAATGTAGTCAACCTTGTCTGGGTGTTTTGGTGTGATTTTGTTCTGTAACCTCTTCTGACAGTATCTACATAATTAGATTCATTCTTAGATGAGGTCGTGTAATGAAGGGATCGGGTGCGATGGACATGGAAACAAAGAATGAGTTTAGTTTCCCTTCTAGAGCTGTATGTCTCCAGATGCTCTTTTTGGAACTGGATCATGTTGTCCCAGCAGGGCTCTGACAGATTTCTTCTTCATGAGGCAACTAATGATTCTGTGATTCTATAAGAAACAGAAAAATAACGTCAAGTTTTTAAAGATACTTTCTTACTTTCAATAATTTCTTTTGCCATTCTGCTCAGTTATGACAGTTTGACTTTGTTCAGTGGCATGCGCTTCTTTCAGCCTTCAGTATGCCTTTATGTAATTTCCACACCACCTGCAGCATTTTACTCTTTTAACTGCCTCTTTTGGTTTCTCTTCAGCAAACTTTCTAATTTTGTGCTCTGTTCCTGTTCTTAAACCTCTCCTTCCGATTCTGGGTCGTGCTCTGCGTTTAGGGTTGATGCACAGGAGCGCCCTGATGGGGCTGTCTGGACCCAGCGAGGGTATCAGCAGAACTCGGCTGTGGTCTGATGTTAGTAGAAGCCTGAGCCCCATCCTGTGCATCCAGTACCAACCCCATGGTGAAATGCTCTGTGTCAGCCCCTCTGGGCTACTGCTGTCTTCTGCACTTTGCTGGCCCTTGGACCCCGTGGCTGTTGGGAGTTTTTCACCTGTGGTGTGAGGGTGTATCTGCTCAGACTTCTTCTCCAGAGCTCTCTCCTGAGCTAGTGGGAGACCTGACTTCTCTGAGAAAGCTCAAAGCCCCTTTTGTTCTGGGTGAAAATCCCAGGGAAGTGCCACGACTTTGGGCTGAGCAGGGTGTGTGGCGTGCGTGGTGGAGATGGGACAGGGAAGGATTTATTGTCTGTTACCACACCTGGCTTAACACGGCAGGAACACCTCAGCAATCAATTGTATATTTCAGTGTTCCTGAAGAACACTTAAGCCATACTTGATGCTACACATGCACAGTCAGGCCGGGTGAGAAGAGGGTTGTTAAGGCACTGACTCATTTTCTCGTGGTACGAACCGCATCTCAGACCTGTCCCGCTCCTGCCCACCCACTGCAAATGTCATTGCCTCCCCTCCTGCCCTACCCTCTCAGTGTGTGCGTTGGAGATTGCGATGCAGAACTGGGCTTCACTCCCCACTTGCTGCCACTGGGAAGGTGATTTAGAATCAGGGAATGGTTTGTGTTGGGAAGGACCTTCAAAGGTCATCTAGTCCAACCCCCCTGCAAGGAGCAGGGACCTCTCTAACTAGATCAGGTTGCTCAGAGCCCCATCCAACCTGGCCTGGAATGTTTCCAGGAGGAGAAGGAGGTGACATGAAGGCATTGGATTTTTTTCAGTTTAGGGAAAAGGAAGCTGCGGAAAGGGAGGAATGTGAGAGGGAAGTGAGGCAGAGAGAGGTCTCCTGTGTAATTGTGTTGAACTAGAAGTGATTGTTATTATGGGTGAGCTCTAAAATCCCCCTCATGGGCCTCTGGAAGGGCTGCACCTCTGTCAGCCTGGGTATTTACAATTGCACCGTGGTGTGAAGGGTGGACTGGGCAGCCTGAGACCCCTCCCAGCTCCGTACTTCTTGGATAAGAGAAGATCTCTAGTTGTCTCCCACTGAGAGCAAGTTTTACCAGCATTCCTGTTACATGCTCTGTGTTCCCATTTGTCTGCAGCCGAGAAGCCTGATGCTGCAAAATTAGAAAAGTTCAGAAAGGGTGGGGACAGCGATGCTTAGGAAGGGGACGTGGTGCCGGTGAGACTAATGACAGGGAGGGCTCTGCCTCTGGGGAGGTGGTAGCTGAGGACGTGCTAGGCTCTGTCCCCTGAAAGACTCGTCTGCCCAGGTGTGGGCTGGGAATATTTCATTCTTGCTTAGTCACAGTTCACCTGGATCACCGCATGCTGCTAAGGATGTTCAGATAATAGGAATAAAGCTCCTAGACCACGTCCCTTCTGGTTAGCATGAAGTTGTTGCTGAATTATGTGTGTAAAACCTGCTTTTCCAGAGTCGTGTCACTTTGTGCGAGACTGGCGTTCTCCTCTCTGGCCATCCATCGGGGTGATCCTACCCTGCTCTGAAAACTGCGCGGGCAGGCGGAGCGGTGCTGAGCCTCCTGCGGTGACATGGCTGTTTCCCTGCCCTGGGCCAGGCTGGGGTCTGGAAAGCGCAGGAAAGCCTGCCACAGCCCAAACTGCTGTTCCCAGCTTTCAGTGCTACACAGTGGTGAAGCTGGATGTGGCATCACATCCAAGAGCTAAAAATCCTCTAACTTGAGACCTGTTTCGGTGAGCTGTGACTCTCACTTAGGCTTACTCAAGCAGATGCAATGCCACAAATCAGCTCCAGCCTCATTCTATGGAATAATCAGAATTTTGCTTTGGTATGAAGCGTGCAAAAATGTGATGGTGGTTCACCTCTTACTGTGTTGAAATCATTGCCTGGCCTTCCATCTTTGAGCTCCTCTGTCCATCTTTATCTCCTCAACTATGTGCTCTTTGAATCAGCCCACCTTGTTCGCACCACACCTGGCACTCTTGGGTCTGTGCTCGTGGCTGCAGGATGAACACAAGTGGCAGGTACTGGATGCTTCTGCTGGGCTGCCCTGAACAAAACTAAGGAAAGTATTGGTTTATTTACAGGTGAAAGTTCCTCCTTACCTTTGTGAAGTCTGCTTTCTCTCCCTGTAAGGGGGGTGCTCTGCACCCCTTTTAGGTATGCATGACTTCCTGGCTCACATGAGCAGAAAATCCTGACTCTCTACTCGCCCCCTCCCCTGGTTTCCTCATCCATGGCTGAGGCTCAGTGTTGTTTTTTCTGCTTTTCAGATCTCTCCTCTTCTTGCCTTTCACCTCCCGATGCCCTGGGGAAGCGCTGTGGGACTGACTGCAGACGGTAGGAGCCTGCTGAGCCATGCCATCTTTGTTGCTCTCTTGTTTGACTCTTACATGGACCCGCAGTTTGTCCAGCAGCACGGCCAGGGCTCTCCAGCAACGCGTGCCTGTCCGACCCTCTGTTGGGGACAGCCTGCTCGCAATGTCCAATTTCCAAAAGGTGCAAGACACTGAAAGCTTTGGTGTTTGAAACATGATTGAAGGATCTCCCATCGTTCTCAAAGGTACGTCATTTGGATTTCCTGGAGAAGAAGCTTCTCGCTTTGAGCTAGGAGTCCATGAATCTATTTACAAAGTGATGCATTTCAAGTTTATATAGATTTGGGTAGTTCAGGATGGGTGTTGATGAGGGTCACTTTCACATTGGGCATCCCCTACACTTCTGAGAAACAAAATCTATGAATTGGTGTTGCACTAATTCCAAAATAGCTGATAAACATGTTAAATGTGGTAAGAAAACTGGGAATATGGAAAGAGACAGCGCTTGGGTACATGGTGGTGTTGTGAGTCAACACCGGCCTTTCTCAATGCCACGAACATGTGAGTTATAGGTGGGCATGATGGGGCAAGCCTGAGCCTGGGACACAACTGGCTTATGGAAAAAACTTCTCTTGGAAAGCATTAATGAAGTGATCAAAGAAAGATTTTTGAATCTGAGGATGCAAAATAACTCCACTGCATCCAGAAAAAATGAGATAGTTACTCTGGGCAATTCCTTAGTGACTTGGGGACTCAGATCCAAGGGGAAAAGAAGTCTGCAAAGCGTAGAAGATAATTTAATATCCACCCCTTGTTAGAATCTGCAGCAGGTCTCATTTTTATTCTTGCAGATTATGCTTGCCAAGTTTTCCCTGCTGAAGTGCTTAGAGGCTGAACGTTAGCTGGGGGAGAACACAAATTCAGTCAAAATCAGACCGCCCTGATTGCTGATGCACAGGGCTGGGGAGATCATGGGGAACACCACCACGTGTGATTCAGCTGAGGAAGGAGCAGGGCAAACCCATTCCTCAGCTCCTGCAGCGTGCAGCTACTGCAGAAAGACCCCTTAAAACCAAATGTGATCTCTTTAGAAAGAATGTTGGTTTGTTTTTAAGATAGGGCAGCCTGCAGGAACTGGAAAGCTCATGAAGTTATGTCCTAGGAACTTTGCAGCAAGGAAATAAATTAAGTTTTGTGGAGGGAAAGGCCACTTCTGGTGATAGGGAGACAGGGATCTCTGGGATCACAGTTCTGGAGCTGTTGGATAATGACATCCCTGCTCAGGGATCTTGCTGCTGTGGTGCTTGTGAGTGCTGAGGAGCTGCTGCAGTGAGTGCGGGTGCAAGAGCCCACATGGCATGAACTGAGAGCTCTGTGTTTCAGTCGATTGGCCTGGCTGAGCCTGGAGCAGAGTTCCCAGTTCAGCGTACGTGTCATCTGGAAATGGCCTGTCTGGCCAGCAGAGGAGCTGCCATGGATTTGTCTTTGGGGTTTCCCAAGTGGAGATGACTGGGGTAAGCAGAAATGTCAAGAAAAGGACCAAACATTTCAAGGTCCACTAAAATGTTTGTCATCAGGCAATTTTGCTTCTTTAGTAACTAGAGGAAGGTGGTCCTAGAGTAGCTCTGTCCTAGGAGTGCAGCTTTATTTTTGATGCCTCTTGTAATTGGCAAACACATCAATTTGGAGGGAGGGAATGCACCTCTTCGCTGCCCTTGTCCTGCTCGCTCCAAGCAGCCTCGCTTCAGGCTCAGTGTTTCCTACTGTATCCTAGGAATGCCAAGCATTAACAAATAACACACATTTATTTGTACTGCTGAACATTTGTATTCTCAAGAACTTATAGGTGTGTCCAGTGCTTCAAATCCATCTTGTAATTTCAGATGCAGTTTTGAGAAGCCGGAGACACGCCCCGCTTTGCTCAGTGAAAAGCAGCCCTCTGCGGATCGGAGCCCTGCACACCGAGTGCCCGGCGACTGGCGGCGTGGAGGTAAGCGCCACAGTTAACGTCCCAGCGGGGTTGTGCAACCTCCTGTCCTCTGCCAGAGGAGAGCCCGGCTTCACGGCATCGATAGCAATGAATATAGCTCAACTACTTCGGAATTCTGCGCGTGCAACTCCGAGTTTTCCCAGGCATGGCGGACCCTCAGTAGTTTTTTGTGTACCTTGGGTCTGGTTTCAGATAGGTTTCTGAAGGTGTTGGCATGTGTCAGTTTGCTTGTGGGACAGTCACCTTGTAACTTTCCTGCTCTGAGTTTGGTTCCGCAGTTAAGTGTTATTCATGTTTGGTTTTTCTTGCCTGAAACAAGGTGATTCCTTGCATGTATGGGCGCTCTGAAGACCTTTGCAGAAATGCTGCCTTTACTCCCAGGACTGGGCTTCCTCCTTTTGGTTGGTGAGTATTCCGTGAGGGTGGCAGGTGTCCCGGGAGGATTTTCCTTACCAGCAGCTGTAGTTGAGATAATCCTCAAAGAGAAAATTGTGCTGAAAGACCATTGAACATTACTTTGGGGGTTTCTCTAAATCCCTGGCCTTTAGTTATGCTGGTTTATTATTGTATCTGTGAACCAAATTATATTAGTTTTTCTAATAAACTAGGTGGAAAGACAAAATTGAAATTCATTCTCCTCCTGTCATTGCAGAGCTGTCTGCTCACTGCTCCTTTTGTTGGAGTATCCAGGTGTCTCTGGGAAAGCAGTTAAGAAATAGTCTTAGCTGAATCTGATTATCTCTATATTCCCCTACTTTCCCTCCATCTGTTTTTTTGGTGGTTTTTTTTTTTTTTGGTAGTAAGGAATTCCAGAGCAGGATCTTTTCTTCAGAAAGTATCAGCACTTTATTCTTGCTTGCTCATCAGACTTGAGATCAGGTTTGCAGTGAATGTTGGTGACAATAAAATATTGTAACATTACAAACAAGCTAACGAGCACCAGCTGGGGAACAGCTACATAAAGAGAGCATCATTTTCTCTGCAGTCAGCTTAGTTATCAGTACTAAAGGAAGGAAAACAAATGGACAGATAACTTTTTTTCTTTATTTCTTTAGTTAAGCAGTTGTTGCTGTTCAAAACTGACCAATGTATTGTGGACACCCTGATGAAAATGTGGTTTTTTTCCAATTTTCCGTTGACATCCTGTACAAGGAGGGATGTGTCTGTCCAGCAGAAGCACACAGGTTTCTCTTAATGCAATTGCTTTTAAGCCTGGCAGGTCAGTGATTTGGGAGGTGCGTTCTCCTGTTGGCCACTGGCTCAGCATGTGGCCATGGGAAGTCATTCCGTTGCTTCGGGCTGTGCTTGCCCCCATCCATCTACACATCTTCTTCTGTAAATGCCCCGGGTAACTGGAGGTTGAGGAGAGGCAGAATATCAGAAATGCGCTGAATTTGCGTGCAACAGCTCGCATATGCTGCCCTTTTGGGGATGGATCAAAGAGAGAAGAAACACAAGTTTCTGAGAGCCTCTAGACAGGTTTCTGAAGGGGAAGGACGAGATCTGAGCGTAGTGATGCCACGCTCTCAGTGTGAATGGCCGCCTTGTAAAGCAGCAGTGGGGAGACCGGGCAGTGCTCGGCAGCCTGGTGGCACACAAGTGCCCTCGTGGAGGAGAAGGGACTGTGGAGAGCAGTTGAACAGCACAGCATACGCGAGCAAAGAAGACAATCTCTTCCGTTAGGGAAGGCTTCACTGCAGCCTGGTGTGCCTGTGCACTGACAAAGTGTCGGGATGAAAGCAATATTTAGAAGGATGTGGCTCCCAGAGTGATGCGCACATATGTTAGGTGGCTCATGACATGAGCTGAGTCTGTAGCCTTTGTTGTGATGCTGTGAGATGGAAGATTTATTGTCCTTCAGTGAGGATTTCTCTGGTAGTAGGCTGGGGTCCTCTCTGATCTTGCAGAGTGAAGAGCCACCCTTCCTCTTCCTCCTTCTCCCTGCATAGGTGTTTCTAAACACTGCTCTTTTGAGTCAGTGGGACAGTTCACATGCTTAAAGTTAAACATATGCATAAGAGCTTTCCACGAGTGGGGCCGAAGGGCTTGGCTCTGTTTCCAAGGTCCAGTCCTGAGGTGAGCAGGAAGTGGTTGTCACGGTGGAACAGCCCGGCTTTGTCTGCAGGCAGGGAAGCGTGGCCTCAGGGCCAGCCTCTGGCACTGCACGCTTGGTTATGATTTTGGTAACTCTTTCAGGACTTTCTCTAGGAGTAAAGTTAATGTGTGTTATGGCTAGAGGAAAGCCCTGCTATGGTGGTTTCCTTTGCCTGTTACTTAGTGGCAGTTCTTCATTAATTAAATGGTTAAAAATATCTAGCAGCTAGTAATCGCAAAGCTGTTATACTAATTAGGAACTCATCCGTCCCTGCAAGCTATTTTATAATCCCCTTCCCAATGCAGATCGTTGGGCTTGTGATCACATCTACACTCAGGAAAGCCATCGCCTTCCTCCTCCTCCTCCTCCCCATCACAGTTCCGTGATAAGTCTCCTATCCTCTTGATTTCTGTGCCCAGGTATCACTGTGTGTGTGACGGATACTGCCCAGTCCCTTAGCCATGTGGTGTGGAGGAACCACAGGAGGTTGCTCCTCTGTTTTGGTTTTGGGGCTCAGCTCCTCCACATTCCCCTGTGAGTCACTTCTGACCAAATATCTGTAGATAACAGCAGTCCTGGCTGTGCTTCTCCTAGGGGATATGACGGCTGGGAGTCACTGATGCTTGAAAGCCATGGAGAGATCGTGTTGAACCTGAGCTCTGCCACGCCTCCATTTGCTTGCTGGGCTCTACTGGGTCAGCCCTGGGCTAGCTGGTCTCCCTGGGTCCAGAAGATGAGGCATGGCTGGGGGTGATCCCTCCAGCCCCTTCAGCCTCCTGTCAGCTGTAGTGCCTGGTCCAAAGTCACCGAGGTCAGTGTTGTTCTCCATGCTGAGAGATAACTGCTGGACTTTCAGCACTGTGTGCTCCTTGAGCAGAAGAACAAGGCCTTCGGAGAAGCGGAGGTGCTCTGGGCTGCAGGGCAGCCTGGCTTGCTGCGGTCTGCCCCGCACCGAGACGGGTCAGAGGGTGTGCTGAAGGGGTGGGAGAAGGGTGCAAACTGGGCATGCTGTGTGGCGTGGTGGTGGGCAAGCGCGGTGAGGAACGGCTGTGGCAGACAGCTCTCGTTGGCTGAGATCAGGCACAGTTGCCCCAGGAGACGGGTGAAGGTGGCAGTGGTGGCCAACCGAGACCCAAGCATGCCATTAGAGAAACACACTGACAGAAACAACTGTGCAGTGATTCAGTCACAGACTGTGACAGTCAGCCTGCCAGCGTAACCTCAGGAGCCTCTGCGTGTTGCCTTCTCCTCTCCCTGCCTGTCGTTTCGTGTAGTGTTTGTTGCATTCACTTGTTCTGTCCTGTCAGAAACTAGTGGGAAGCCTCTGCCTTCCCTGTTTTTCTGTACACTGGGGATGCTGAGCTCGGCAGGCTCCTAATCTAAAGTAAATACTGCTAATGCCAGGGAGATTAGAGTCTGTGTATGTTGTTACTGGTTTCCTAAGCTTGCATTTTGCCTGCCTTCATAGCATTGGCAGGGAAGATGCAAGTTGCCATCAGGAACAATGTAAAAGTTGGGAAACAAGGAGTAGAGCAAGTGGAAGGCTTGTACGGACCTGCCGAGAGCCAGCAGTGACAGGTTGAGTTATTTCAGTAAATCGCTGTCCAGCTCTCGGGCAGGACTGGCGTGAGGGTGGTCGTACACTGGCGTTACCTGCGTCCTGTGCAGTTCTACAGCACAGGGTCATTTTAATCCAGTTGAGGACTTAGCAGGAGAAGTGTATGAAATGCAGTACAGGCTTGGCTACAATTGGCGTGTTGATGGGGACACTAAGAAACAAGTAGAAGCTGCAAAGCTACGACCATCGTGGAGGTACAAGCATGATGGGCCTGACTTTCCAGGCTGGTTGGTGACCATGGGCTGCCCATGGCGCACAAGCGATACGGGGCAAGGAAGTCCTGGAGAGAACGACCGCCCCTAGAGTGTTGTTTCTGCCCCATTCCCTTCGTTTTCCTCCAGGAGAGAGATGCATGCAATCCCTCGTGTCATCTAAGACACCGCATTTCTGTCCTCTGCCAGACTGGCCTGGGGTGGAGAGAGGTGTACCTCGTGTCTGCTCAGCCAGTCAGCTGTCGCAAAGTCAGAGAGAAAGCAGCAGAAAGGTCTGACAGAAATGATTCTGTGAAATCCTGTGTCAAGAATGAGGAATAAAATGTTATGTGAGATGGGATGTCAGGCTCTGTTAAGCCAGACAGGGGCTGGGTTGTGGGAAGGAGCTTTGTCCTGGATTTGCTGCTAAAATCATGGCACATCGTCTTCCAGGTTGGCGGGCAGCTGCTGCGACTTCTGCTAGGACATATCTGGTAAGGCAAACTCGTGTGTTTAAAGTATGTGTTGTCCATGTCTTTACCTGCAAAGCGTGCGTGGGTCGGTAGTCAGTGTGGGCCCCTTCCTGATAGCAGAGCGTTGATGGGAATCGATTGCCACAAGCCAGATCTGGTGGAGCATGGAGGTGGTTGGTAAGTGCCCTTCCCCGTCCTGTCTCCCAAGCAGCGAGTGGAGCGGGGATGGCCTTTCCAGGTCTCTGCAGGGCTTCAGAGCACGCACACCACCAGGCAGTTCAGTGAAGGTGCCGCCCAGCGATCACACTCAGATCACCAGGAGAACAGTCCATCCCGCTGGCCCTCCTGGCTGAGTGGTGGGAGGACTCGCGTGACCCTGAACTCTGCAGCTCTTTGAAGTACAGAGCCAGCACTGATACAAATTTTGCAGCATGGCAAGATGGGAGCTCTGGATCTGGGCACTTGTGTGTTTCCAGGCCAGATCCAAGTACCAATGGCTGCAGCTAACGTGCTTGTCTGTGTGCAGTGATTATAAATAAAGTTGTGCTACCATTGCAACTGCGTGATAAGACCATCTCTTTTCTCTCTTTGTCCTGACGCAGTGCTCCAGCTCCCCTGTCAACGGTGAGTTTCTTAACAAGTGATCTCCATAAGGAAGATTCAGATGTGATTCTGTAAACATTGCAATTCCTTTATCTTTGTCTCTCTCTTTTTTTTTTTTTGCGAATCAGAATCTGCCCTGTGTGCTTCAGCGAAAAGGTAGGTGAACCATCAGCAAATTATTTTGGCAACCTTTTCCTTGGGAGTGATACTGGTTTGTTGGGGATGTCGCTTTGGGTAGCAGGAAGCCTCTGAAACCAGGTGCAGCATCTTTCTCCCACGAAGTCCCAGGGTTGCCTGTGGGCAGGGAGGGCTCTCGTTGCACTCATGGAAACAGTGAAGGGAAAATCCCTTCCTGGGGCTCTGTGTCTGTGCAGGACAAAGAAAGGCAGGGCAAGCCCTTGGTGTGTCAGCCAGCCTGACACGGAGCAGGATGGGATTTACTGCCCCAAGAACCTTGGCATTGGTGCTGAGTTTAGCTTGGCTGGTGGTGAGGTCTGCTTCAAGCCTTCAAGGAAATTAATTTCTACCTAAGGGTCAACAGTTTACAAGTGCCCTCACCCTGCTCCCAAATGGTGCCAGCAAATAATTCTCATCATCTGTGTTGTTTGTTTGTTCTTCTGTATTTGTTTTGTGTGCTGTGCCTCGTCTTATGGCTGCCCGGCGTTCTCCTGCTCCTTAACAGGTGAGGTGGACCCTTTACAGGAGAGAGCTGGTAGCTGGCCCTGCCGCTGATGAACAGAACTTCCATGAACACAAGCGTGTGCTCAGGGGTGTGCAAATGCCTTTGCCTGGGCGCGGGCAGCTGTGCTTGGCGCCTGTGTTTCCAGATGTGTTGCTGACGGAGTGGCAGCTCCCAGCCAGTTCTGCCCCCAGCTGCTGCAGGCCTGGGGCGGGTGGCACGGAGGTGATGTTTTTGCTTTTTTCCCCACCAGTGTCAGCCAAGAGATGCTTCTTGAGATAGCCCGTGGCCAGGCCTCCCCCTGCAACCTCACTTTTGGTCAATACGCCTGTGCACAGGTAATGGCGGTCCCCTTCTCTTCATGGGCTAGTGTGTTTTGTTTTCCTAGACAATAGTGCCAGCTCTCTCTCAAGAGCAGTCACGCTGTCAGCTGTGAATGGAGAGGCCAAAGCCTTCTGCAGACTTGAGGTCTGGGTTGTCAAGGTTTCCCTCACAAGGCTGAGAGAAGGGATAGGGTCAAACACGCAGAGACACGGGGACCATCCAGAGCCCTGAGCTGTGGCGATGTCGCCTTCCCAGGCAAGGCGTGCTCCGTGTCATGGGGCTCAGGAGTGGCTGCACCACCACGGAGCCCTTTCTGGGACTGTCTGTGCATGTGGGGGGTGTGAGAAGGTGGGGCAAAGGAGGCTTCCAAAACAAATTGTCTCTTAGAAACTGGCATCGTACCGTTGAAACAAATCTCTGCGTGAGAGTAACCCTGGTCCATTGGGGTAAGCCACAATGAGAAGTGGTAAAAGCACAATAAAAAGTGGTTGCAGCACGGAAAATGTAATCTGTGATCTTTCGGGTTTACTTCCTCTCCTGCTTTTGTCACTGTCTCTAAGTTGCTGTGCTGCTAGTAACTGCAATTGAATTGAGAACGATTTGTATTTCCCCATAAAAGTTTCTAACAAAATTATGTCATTTCTACAAATATCTGTTGGTGCATTTTTTTAGTGGTTTTTTTTCCACTGAAAAATGTTTCAGGAGTGAGAAAGTTCCCTATGGAAGTTTACACGTTGATCAAATGGCCATTGGTGGGTTTGTTTTGTTTGTTTGGGTTTGTTTTGTTTGTTTGGGTTTGTTTTGTTTGTTTGGGTTTGTTTTCTTTTGGTGGAAAACTGTTTTGAATAAAGTTTTTTAAAGCCACCCGTTGCTTGGTGGGGAGCACAGATTAGGTAACAGAAGGATCCAGCATTTGGAACTGGCTAAGTTTAGACTTGCTTCAAGTCAGCGTAAGTGGAATTTCTTCTGACTCTTCTGTCAACAGGCTTCATCACCTTACCGTGCTGAATGCTCACGTGTAGGTGAAGCAGTAGAGGAGGCGTGAAGGAGACTGCATGCTGCAGCATCTCTAAATATGACACACCTTTTATTATCTCTAGATGGATTTCCCTTTTCTTTTTCAGAGTGCTTGGCTCCAGGACCTCCAGGATGATTTCCTCTTATCCTTGTATTCTTGCCTTACACGTAAACCCGTTAGTGCTCTGGATCCAGAATACTCCATTCTGTTCTTTTCCAAATATGATGCCAAGAAGCTTGTAGCTGCTCTGACGACGTTCAGCCAGCAGGTGGGTGTCACATATCCAACTACTTGTTCACCTGTAACATTAATGCCAGTGGAAGGCTTTAATGAGCATTACCTTATTTTTTACCTTAACATTACCTTATTTTGAAAGGACACCATTTCACTCAACAGTTCACCAACACAGCAGAGTTCTGTGCTGTTAAAAACAGCTGGGAACACACAAATAACAACCATGAGTGTGCACAGGTTACTGCTGCTAACTGCAGCGACAGCACAGGGGTTCCCATGTGAATGACAGGCTGATTACTTGAACTGTGTAAATATTGCGATAGTGGAAGAGTTGCTATCCAGAGAGGGGTGATTCTGTTCGTACTGTTCAGATTCACATGGATTTATTTGGAAGTCCATATTCACTTGAATTCATGTGTTTCTTCTCATCTCTTGCCTACAGATGTCTCATGTGCCTCTTTCTCTCGAGTGGAACATGATCTTCATCAACGGCCTGTGGGAGAAGATGTTGCAAGTACCCGATATTGACAGCCCACCCGTTTTGTCTCAGTGGGTCCACGAGGGGCTTCAGCCATTCCTGGTGGAGCCCAAGGTCTTTGCTTGCCTCCATGCCAAAAAGGTGTCATGTGAGACGTTCCAGATGGTGTAAGTGCTGAACACAGACCTTTTTTTCAGTCCTGTGTTGCTGAGGTGGGAAAAGGGCCCTTACTGCAGCCTCTCAAAACAAGGGGCCAAACTCTGAAAGTGCTGTGAACTGATGGTGGCCCAGGCAGGGTTTCTGAGGAGTGTTCTCCAGCGCTTTGTAACCCACCTGCTGACCCCTTACTGGTCCTCTGTGTCAGCCAGTGCACGTGCAATGACCCTGGTAGCACTGTGTTTCCGGAGCAGTATTGCAGGATCGGCAGTGCAGCCCCCAGATGATCGTGGGGGCTGCTGTGAAGGGAGGTCATGTTGGTAGCTTTGAAAAGGAGTGTGAGTGATGATACCAGTTTTCCAGTAACAGCCATTTCTATGAGAATCCAACCCTGCCGCGTTTGACTTTGTCTCTGTCTGCCTTTCTTATCCATCTTTAGCGTCGCTGCCCTGAATGGCATATATTCTGACCTTCCCGTGGAAGAACAGAGGAATCTTTACACCGGGATCAAATACTATCTCATCCAGGATGGTAAATGACTTGATTTCTTTAAGGAACAACAACAGATCCTGTGATCTGTTACAGGGCTGAGGCTTCACAGAATGTTTTTTTTTTTTTTTTAATTTATACTGTTTCTTCAATAGAAGTAGGCTGGGAACATGACACTTATAAGTGGTATCACGAATCATTTCCCTGCCTGAAGGCTTTATTAATCCATGATTTTTATAAGTCCCTTTGAATGCACAAACACGTGGATTTGAGCATCATGTGTGATCAGAGGCACTGAGGGAGCTCTCTGCTGGCTGAGTTCTCTGATAGCCTGAAGCCTGTTCCGCATTCGGAAACCTCCGGTCTCCACTGATTTCCTGACACAG
Organism: Ardeotis arabs; assembly: GCA_011801015.1. Classification (NCBI taxonomy): domain Eukaryota; kingdom Metazoa; phylum Chordata; class Aves; order Otidiformes; family Otididae; genus Ardeotis; species Ardeotis arabs. Next base: position 29,469 of record JAAGAY010148525.1, read on the forward strand.
TGCCAGTCTGTAGTTTTACGGTGTCTGCCTGTTTTGCAGGGTCAAACCAGAAATGCTACAGTGCAGCCGTTCCAGGTCTGAATTCCACTGCTTGGTTTGAAAATTATCTTGGATCCTTTTTGGAGCATGCTACTGTTGGAGACCTGCAGCTTTTTGGTGATGAACCAACAGTAAGTGCAGGCTCATCCTGGTGACAAAGAACCTGCAGTGTGCAAAATACTCTGTGCCTGGGAGGTCATCTTCTTGCCCTGACCAAAATTAACGGAGATGCTGCTAGCAGGAACATTTCTCATGTTTATTTATGGTGAACAGTCACTTTAGTGGTATTTGTTTTTTGTTTTTTTTTTTCCTCCATCATGATTTCTTGTAATAAGGAGCACTTGCATGGAAGTTGGTTTCGCATAGGTAGTTCTGCAGAAAGCGAACTGGAGTCAGTAAGAGGAGCAAACCCAAACTTTGTCTCAGGACTGGACTGATGTCTGGGCCTGGTTTAGTGAATGACTGTACCAGGGTTGCATGTGTGAGCGGTGCTGTAGGGGCAGGGCAGCGTCCTTCAGCAGCTCTCCCACCTTTGCGCCTTACGGTAGCCTTAGGGAGGCTTACGCGCCCTCGGAGTGCAAAAATAAATAAAACAAGGTCCCAGTGTATTACTTGAAAACAAAAAATAAATTTCCTCACAACTTTTAAAGCCAGATGAAAAAACCCTTATTGCTTGAAGTGAGGTTTGTTCGAACTGTCCCAAGTGACTGTCAGGATTAAAGTATCCATCTAAATTATTTTTGTTTTGGTTTGTTTTTTTTTTTTTCTTTCCCACATCAACACCCTCAGCTTCAAAAATTTGCCAGAGATCCAGTCAATATGCAGATGATCAGCAACCTCACCTTGCTCCGGGAGACGGCTGTGTACTATACCTCACTACTGACCTCTGGACCTGGTTTTCCCTTGTCGAGGTACGGGACTGACCTGACTTCCTACCTGACGTATGGTTTAGCGTGGTACTGTGATTTAGTAAAAGTTTGCAGAGTGGTGATTCTGATGGCTGTTTCCATGAAACCTTTAAAGCATTTTTCTGTTCCTCAGATAATCACATTGCAATCTTGGGGAGGGCCAGACCACAAGTTCCAAATCTTGGGACATTACTATCATGCAGTGCCAGCCACCAACTGATGACCAGCAGTGCACCTGGCATGTTGTTGCAGTTTTGCATGACACAGCAGTGCTCTCTGTAAACAGGAGCATCAGCATCCTGTCAGAGTTAAAATGAGTCAGGGGAAACGTGCGCTGGAAAAGAGCATCCTTTGGAAAAAGAGGAAAGATCTGACAGAGCCACTGCCTATCATACTGGCAACCTCTCCTCCTTATCTCCCACCTGCAGGCTCCCAGACAGATTTGTTTGCTACCTGAGCCCCTCAGCAGTGAGCAACCTGAGCAGATACGACGCTTTGAGCTTGGCCCAGAGGATCAGTAAGAACTGCCCCTTGAACCTGACACACAAAGGAGTACCTGGAGAGAGAGCTCCCCCCTCCCGGACAACAGAGGAACTGCAGGTAACCTGTCCAGCCCCGCGACTCAGCTCTTCTTTCACCTAGACAAAATTAATGAGAACTGAGGATTCAGCTCTCGTCCCTCCTCTTGTGTACACTGTTGTAGGTCATCCTGGTTTTTTTATTGTGGTGGCTGGCTGGTGTTTCATAATCTGAAAATTCTCAGTGAGTGGAGGCAGTCCATCGACACAAGTTTGAGGCAGAAAGTCCAGTGATTTAAGACATCCAAAGGCTGTAGGATCCAATAAGCTCACCTCATTGCTCCTCTGACTTTCTTTTCTGTCTGTGTGGGACCTTTTCAGGTTGCATCCTCATTGGTGAGGAAGTTTGAGCGTTTCCCTCCTGCAATCCTGCGTGCACTGGGCCAGGCTGCAGTTGGGCTGTCCGTGTCTGACATTGAAAACAGGATCAGTGCTAAAGACCTTGAAGCATCTATTCCTGCCCTGGGTGAAGTTCGCGGCTGGAACGCTGAGCAGTCCAGTGCTATTATCGAGAAACTGCTCAGCTCTGGCTATCAGGTACAAAGGATGAGGTCCACAAATGCACCTCATATTGGGTATAGCTCACTGCAAGCAAATGATGTTTGGCCCTTCACATACTCATCCCTGCGTGCGTTACCTTTCAGATCCTGAATGGGCAGAGCCTGGCAAAGCTAGGGAGCTTGGTGGCTGGCCTCAACAGCAGCACGCTTCGAAGTCTGTCTCCAGAAGTGATCTTGGAAGCCATTAAGTTGCCTGAGTTTGTTCAGCAAGTGGTGACCCTGCCCTCTACTCTGAAAATGACATTTGTGGAAAAGGTGAAGTTGTTTTTCTCTTCAGGCGTCATAAATTAGCAAAGCTCCATGACTCACAGCTAAGAACACTGGTTACCTGGGGCAAGGCATTGACACACACCTGCACACCCAGACGGCATTCTCTTGGGGGTGTTTGTCGTTGCTAAACAGTGTGCGCAGCAGGACAGGCATCTCAAGTCCCTGTCACGGTGCCTGTGTAGATGTCCTTGGCTGCCAGCCAGCGTGTCCTGCCCAGCCTCTTGGGGACAAGGGCAGAAGAGACAGTTGTTTTATTAAGTGGTCCTAGAAACTACTCCCCACTGACTTGAAAAGGTGCTCTCAGAGATAGGCTGTTGTTGTGGTTTGGAGTGAGACCATGTGAGAAGTGAAGCTCTGGATGAAGCATTAGGGAAGTGACATCTCATTCACCACAGGATTGTTCTGCAGTGTGCCTTTGGCAAGCTGAGGCATTGTTTGAGTTGGCAGAGAGGAAGGAGGTGTCCCTCCTTTCTGGCTGGTTAAACACTTTCAGGGCATAAAGCCAGAAGGTGGGAAACTGATAAGAGACGGAATTGTTCCCATTCATCAGGACCCCCAGGTATTAGCTCCAAGCAGCTCTCCTGGTCTGGTGAATATGTCAAACAGTAAGTGTTTCATAGCGTTAGGTCTCTGAGAAATGCCCAGATGATCAGCAGAGGAATTTGCCTGTCTTCTTTCCAGTTCATTTCTTCTCCAGCAATTGTTTATTTTAGCCACAGTGGTTGAATTTTTTTTTTTTTTTTTTTTTAAAGATTTCCTCCAGTGTAGACCATCCTGCTGACCTGGTTAAATATGTCCCTGATGGTCTGGCCAGTTACATTCCAAAATCATTGCTTGTTTTTGGGGAAAAGAAGCCAAATATTCAGGATCTTAACAGTAAAATGTGGACCCCAGAGCAGGTAATATGCTAGTGGCTTGTGTCCTTCTTACCCCCTCAGTGTCAGCCTTGGACTCTGCAGAGCTGTGAGTCTGCTTTGCAGTTCTGTCTGAAAATACGGGTGAATGTTGCAGAGGAACATGGTAAACCATTGACACTCTGGTTTTGCTTTGCAGGCTGCTGTGTTTTTCAGTGATGTGGTAAAGACAGAGCCTGACTTCAGCAGGTAGCATTTTTCTTCTTCCATTTTCCACGTTTGCTTTGATTGCGGTTTCTGTGTTTCCTTTGATACGTAGGGCAGACCCACCATATTCCAGCCGTAGCAACAGATGGGATGTATCATACACAGGAGCGCAGCACCAAGATTTACCAGGGTGTCAGCTGCAAAGTATACCCATAAGCCATGCTTGCTTTCTAAAATGATGCTGCTGGCTCAGACTGCACCTCCAACCTTGCTTCTGACTGCCTCTGCGGAAAGTGTTTCTAACTGGAGAGTGTGTCAGTCGACAATGGAGTCAACATCAGTGTCCTGCTGGTTTCACAATAGAAACTTTTCCATATAGAAAGCAATTAAAGTTTTAAGAACTTCTTCCCAAGCTCTCTCAGGTTATGCAAACTATGCTCAGGGATGAGGATCTGCACCTCCGTTTCACTTCCAGCATGTAGCATGTACTGAAAACACAGGGAGGAGACTGATCTGGTCATTCAGGATACAACAGTACTACTTGGGGGGAAGACTTTGTCCCTGCATGTCTTCCACTACAAGTCTCTAGATTATGTTTATTTGGCCACTGATGGCTTCTCGATCTCCCACAGACTAGCAATTTGGAGGGGATGGAGTTTGGGGAGCATTGAGCTTTGAGAATGGGGCAGGTTTATGCTTGCTGTGTTTGTTGTTATATATGTGGGAGATCAGCACTGAATTTTCTCCTGAAGTCCTTACCCCTCCAATTTGCTTTCTGTAAATGTTCAGGCTTTCCCAGTCAGTCCTCCAAGGCTTCACATGTGCAGCTGCCAGTGAGATGGAAGCAGAAAGATTTCAGGAGCTGGCCAAAGTCATGAAGAAGAAGAATGTCAAGCTAGGAGAAGACCAGGTCAGTTCCCATATTTCAAAATGCCGTATTTGGTGTTGTTGTGAAGGTAGCAATGAGGATTGTTCAGCAAGAACAAAAACACTTGAGGGGCTAGGACAAGTGTAACTTGAGGGGCTAGGACAAGTGTAACTGGTCCTGAGTCTCCATCCCACAGTTCTGAATTTCCCTGAAGAGAGGAGAAGTGAAAGCCCAGTTGGCTAGGTTTCTCAGAAAATGAAACCTCTGATTTGTCTTTTATTTTTGTTAGTTTGGAGCAGAGTAAAATCTTTATATTTGGTTGGGTTCTTTCTTATGTTTTCATGCTGTTTTCTTTCTTTGTTGTAAACTGCGGTGTCCTTTCAGCTGAGTTGCTTAGTGAAGATGGTGACGCTGCATGGGATTCCCAAGGATTTAGATAACTATCCTGAAGACCTGTTGCTGTTTTTAAGGTAACTGTGCTATGGTTTTCGTGTTGTTGCCTTGGTACTTAGTGGGAAGAAGAGGTGTTACTTTATAATCTAGCTGGTAGTTCGTGTTTGATGTACATTTCAAACTCATTCAGGCCTCCTTACAAGGAAAAAAAAATCAAATTGCTGAAAGCTTTCAAAAGGCTTTAAGGTCCTTTCAGATTCAACCATCCGTCATATTAATATAAACAGTGGGAAGCTCTTTTTAAATATGCCTGTTTGGATATGAAACCAGTATGTGGCTTTAGTACTTTCTGGCCTCTGTGAATGTGCTTTTCCCTTACAACATCAAAGAAAACAGACAGTAGAGTGGATTCTCTCTCTCACTGTGGTTCTGTATCCAAATCTTGCACAGTTTGAAGTGGAGTCTCACAACAGATTCCTTAATGTGACTGGTTTTTAAAATGTGGACTGCGATCTTTGGGAAAAACAGCTGCATAGAGTTTAGTCTGTGGATGTGGAAGAGATTATATTGGACACAGTGTATGTTGGACAGCCTTGAACCTGACCAACTGTTTGATATAATTCACTAGGATTCATGGAGTATTTGTCTTTCTAGTCCTTCAGAGTACGCGGCGACAGGAAGCTGTAGGCAGTACTTTGCTAATCTTGGGAAGGCAAATCTTGATGTTCTGCAAAGAGAGTCATCTCAGCGGAAGCAGCTGCTCTTGGAGGCTTTTGCGTGTTTGGTACGTGGTGAGGGGACAGCTCTGCACAAGGCTGGGCAGAACTTGGGGGTCAAGAACGCTCTTCTACAGTGACATGAGTTCTATTTAATGCCTCTGTCTTGTATTACTTCAGAAAATTCCTGACACGCAAGTAGATGAAGAAAATGCAGAGATTCTGGGACGTCTGGTCTGTGACCTGGGTGGAGAATACATTAGAAGTTCTGGTGGGAATTTGCTGAAGCAATTAAGCCGGTGTGAATCTTTCCTACCTGATCAAGAAGAGGCTATTAGGAGTGTCGTCAGCAGTGGTAACACTACATTTGGGTACGAATTTTTCTTCTGGGCATCAGCAAAACAGTCCCTGTAAAAAAAAAAAAAAAAAAAAAAAAAAAAAAAAAAAAAAAAAAAAAAAAAAAAAAAAAAAAAACCCAAAACAGAACAAAACAAAAAAACCAACAACCCAAAAAAAACCCCCAAAACATTATCCTATAAATACTTGAGTGAACTCCAGCCAACCAGCTTGATCAAGAATTTGAATAACTTGTTGCTTTTGAATTTCATATTGAGCCTTTTGTGTTGTTCTATTTGAACTTCTTTCAGCTGAAAGGTTTGGCTGGAATTCCACTGAAAAATACATTGTCACTTCTGTGTCTCACCTCCTCTAGTTATAAAAGCCTTTCCTCTGCTCTATTTTTCATTAGCCAAACTTTTCTGAGACTGTCCTGATGAACACAGGTGGGCTCTAGCTGTTTGTCAGCCACTGAGTTTCAGAAAACATTCTGTTTCTACCTGTGAAACTGACAGGTGCTTGATAAATCCCTGGCTATATCTGATAGAGACGTTGTTCAGGGAGGTAAAATATTTTCCCTTCCTGTGTCAAATGCCCTGGGATCTCAGCACGAATTGGGCGGTAGTAAGCAATAGATATTCTTTGGGTTTCATGCTTTAGAAAATAATGTATTTGTTAAATGCCATTTTCCCACCCAGCTGCCCTCATTCATGCTACTAACAATCACTTCTCCTCTGGTGGAATGAAGTTTTTTGTAATAGGAAGTGATTGAGAAGTTTTAGGATTTAAATCTTGTATTTTCTTAACTTCCAGTGTTACAAGGTCATAGTCCTGACAGCTTCTAAGGGCTTTTTTCTGTTGTTCTTCCTTGAAAGCTGATCCCTGCTATGTTTTGTATGCAGGCCTCCTGTAGCATGGTCAGCTTTTACCTTGAACGAGCTCAGTGGATTGATTCCTGTATTTGATCACAGCATCCTGCAGAAGATCCCCAAGGTGGGTTATTCACAGAGGTGTGGGGAGTTTGGGAAGCACTCCTCGGTCCTGCAGTACGGAGGAAGTATGCTAGGGGTTGTTCAGGCGATGTGTTTTCAGTGGTGTCTTCATTTAAAAGTGTGGTGCCAGAGGTGTGGATGATCTATGGGAAGTGAGGGTTGATCAAGCTTACAGCCTGGACCTGCAAATCTGGATTGCTGTCATCCTCCTTCTGTAACTGTCAGAAGAGTACCAGAGGTGGAAAGGAGTAGTAACTGTATACAATGTGAGGAGGTAAAATGATGCATGGGGCATAGGATATGACAGAGTTTAAGCATTTAGAAATTGGTCTTGGCTCGCTGAGGAAAGGTCTCCAGGCTTACAGCAGCAGGTCTGCTGCCTGTAGGACTGGAACAATGAAATTTCTTGTCTGTGTGAGTAGCAACTTGTTATGCTGGTGGTACACCCGAGACCGCAATATCCCCCTGATGAAACATTTTCTTTGCAGAATGCCTTAACTATTTGGCTGAAAAACTTTGCTCACGATTCACATCTGTCAAGGGAACAGCTGGCCACCATTGTCGAAGAACTCCTGCCCACTAGGCATAAGCGTGCTGATGGTATGGGATCTTTCTCTGATCCGTAATGACAGCATTCCCTCTGGTATCAGGGTTGACCCTGGTGCCTGTGGGTCTCCCTGGATATGTCTGAGTTTGAACTATGAAGCACTTGGTGGTAGGTCACCCAGGAGGGGGGCAGAACCTGTCTGTCTCCAGCAAGGGAGCATTTAAAGCTTGAAGCAAAAGGGTTTAACACTGAATACATTTAACAATTGCTTCAACAGGTTGCCCACCTAGCAAGGAGATAACAGACACAGTTCTTAACGATGACTTGATGCCTATTTACTACACACCTGAGGAGTTACATGCTTGCTTGAAGAATGTCTCTCTGGAGAATCACCTCTCTCAGATACTGACCTACCCCTTCAGTGTTCCACAATTAGCTGTGCTGAAGAGGTATCTGGATGAGGTAATGCCAGGCTGAAGAATGTCAAATTATCTACTGATTAAATTGCTCAGGGACTTGTCCAGTTGAGTTTAAGTATCTCCAAGGACTGAGACTCCACCATTTCTCTGGCTTCTCTTCCAATGTTTGACCACCTTTACTGTGAAAATATGTATTTCTTATTATCTAATCAGAATTTTCATTACCTGTTGGCCCTTATCCTTTCGCTGTGCACCTCTGAGAAGAGTGTGGCTCCATCCTCCCTGTGATGTCCCATTAGATAGTTGAAGACAATAATAAAATCCTCACTTGGTCTTCTGTTCTTCAGCCTAAAAAGCCCAGCTCCCTCACTCCCACTGCTCCGCTTTTGTATGTTGTGTGCTTCTGCCTCCCCCACCAGCGTGACCCTCTGCTAAACTTGCTGGTCTTTGCTAGACTTTGGCAGTCTTTCATGTACCAGGGAGCCCAAAACTGGATAGTAGTATCCAGATGGGGTCTTGGAAGTGCCAGCCAAAATCCCTTCCCTTGACCTGCTGGCTGTGCTGCTGCTGGGGAAGCCTGGTGTTTGATCCGCCTTCCCCACTGCAAGGCATACTGCCCGCCCGGGTCCGTGTTGGGTCAGTTCACAGTGCTTCAGGTTTTGTTCCTTCCCCTGGTGCCCGCTTGCCTGAGCTATCAAGCCAAAAAAGGACAGATGTGCTCATGGAATCTCACTGGCTTTGGTTTCTTATTCCTTGCAGACCTTTTGGGCTTTTCCACGGTAATTTTGCAAAGAGCGTAACTTCATAAGCACAGGTGTGATAATGACTGTTCATAGCGATAACAATGGTCTTTCCACAGAAATATCCTGGTGGGTATCCTGCAAGTCTCTTCCCCAAACTGGGCCCTCTTTTTCCTTACATCACCCCGAAGGACATTGCCAGTTGGAAGATAACTTCATCTGATATGCTGGCTCTCTTGCTGAGCAGTCAGCCCTCTGATGATCAGGTGGGGATTTGGGTTTGCTTTCCTGCCCATGTTTGCTTCCTGGTTTGGAAGCTGCTGATTTAGGACGAGCTTAGTGGAGTTAGAGATGCTTTGCCTATCTTTGAGGTCCAAACAAATAGATTTGAAGTTATTCCATTTTGGTTTTGTAATTATTGCATTTGTTTTTCTCTTGAGGGTAAAAACATAAATTCTGATTCAAGTTAACTTTTGAAAAAAATAAATCCGTTACTAGGCTTCTGCAATGATCAAACGATACGTTGGCTTGGGAAATGCCTTGGATGCCACTGCGCTGAATGCGATCGGTACAAAATACCTGTGCCTTCTAAATGCGACCGAGTTGAATGCGATCGACCCCAACAGCTTGAAGTGAGTAAAATACTGTGATGCTCTTGGCTTCTTGCCAAAGCGGTGTCCCATCAGCCAGTGGAGTTTCCTTTTCTCTCCGTTCAGTGAAAGGAAGTCTGGATAGCAACTTAGCACCTGCTCTGTGTGCAGGTTTGAAAGCCTGCGGATCTCCATCCTGCCAGGAAGGGCTCAGATTTGCAATCAAGACAACAGATCTGGTCTTCATTGCATGGTTTCGTTAGAGGCAAAGGAGAGTTAATTAAATTTAATTTAAATTCCTTTGAAAGACTGCTAAGTGAAATTAATTAAATAACTACATCTTTGCAAACCCCTTCTATCTACTGGGAAATGCCCAGGATTCTCCTGTACAGGAGAAGAGGAGCTAACCTGTCTTACATAGAGAATCCCAGAGAAATACTCAGAATAGTTCAAAATTTATTCTGGTTGAAAATAATGAAAGCTTTTCTCTCCCTAAATCCTCATTTTTCTGTAGACTGGCATCGCTGGATCCTTCAGGCTGTTCACAGCTTACAAAAGACATCTTATACGCTAAAGCAAAACGGGCTTTCTCAGACCGGCACAATTTGCCTGCTTACTATGAGCTTATTGAACCGTATCTGGGTATGTTCTGGGGAAAGGGAGGTCTTGGCTAGAAGCTGAATGGGTATCAAATACCATCTAAGGTGTGGGGATTTTCAAAGCCAAGCTGTTAAAGCTTTCAGAGAATTTGATGGCATAACATATTCCTGAAACATTCTGTACCTGACTTAAATTTGCCCAAATAAATTGTCATGCTGTCACAGGAAAAATAAAACTTGTGACTTCTGGGATGGGTAAGATCTGCTAGATCCAAAAATCTAGCTGCTGATGCTTGACGCTTATCTCACAGCCCTTCTCCATGTCACGAAACAGATTTTTCCCTGTTAAGCCAAGAATTTATTCACAGCCCTAGCAAAATCTTCTCAGCCCTCTGACTAGCGTCTGGCATTGTCACAGGTTGGTTTAATGGCCAACATAATGAAACCTCCCAGCAAAATGAATAGCATCCATGTATTTTGCAGTTAGAACTCACTCTCTTAGCAGCCCCAGCCTAATAAATTTTGGAGACATCACTATAGCTCCAGGTTATACAGATACACAGCGCTGCTCACTTGAGGGCTGTCCTCCATGCACTGATACCCTTTCTCTTTTTGGTTCCAGGAGGTGCTCCTGTTGTGGATCTCAGAGCTCTAAGCAAGGACAACGTGAACATGGAAGTCAGTACTTTGGCGACGTTAAGAAGAGACTCTTTGATGGTGAGTTGAATCTTGAAATTGTTTGACTCCTTGCGTTCATATCACGCTAAGTAGTTGATTATGGTCACACGGTCCGTTGGTGTAAATCAGGAGTCACTCCGTCAAATTCAGAATTATGCAGGATCAGTGGAAAGTGGAGAACTGGCCTGAAACTTCTTCAGAAATCCAGTTTGGAGTCATACATGGGTGCCGAGCCAGTCTTACTGGGGAGTTTCTTTAGAGCAAGCCCTCAAAGCAGTAGTGGCAGCGTCCACTAGGCTCCAGTCCACAGCTGTGGGACAGATCTTCTAGCAAGAGTGTTAGCAGCAATATCATCAGTTTTGGAAGAAAGCCCAGTATTTGGGCAGGCACTGGGGCCCGCACTTGGGTGTAGGAGACTTGTCATCAGAGGGCAACAGAAGTAGTCTTGGAGGAACCATTGTGTTCATTTCCCTAACCTAAGGCAAGTGTGTCCCAACTTCAACCACTCACCAGAAATTTGTTTTCCTTGTTTTTCACACTTCTGCATTGGTTCCTTGGTCAGAGGTATTGTTTCCATTCCTGCATTTACATCCATAACTCTTGCTTTTCAATTTCTCCTAGAGCCTGACGCTTTCGGAGGTTCGGGGCTTGCTGGGGATAAATCTTGAAGATCTGGTGAGATGGCAGAACAGGTCTCCCATCCGGGAGTGGATCCAAACACAGAAACAATCGGAACTGGATGAACTGCATATTGGGCTCACTGGGGGGACACAAGAAGGCTACATGAACATCGTCACACCCAAATTTCAGCGTACGTACTACCTTAGGACCTCTGATTCTCGTGCTTAAATACTTATGTTTGGGTCACCGCAAGGAGAGAAACTGCCTTACGGCAGTCAAGGGGCAGCAAGTCTAGTTCTGCTGAGGAGTTTTGAGCCTTGCAGAGCAAAAGCTCAAAAGAGAGCCTCAATGAGAGAAGCGATCCAGTAATCCCACTGGGAGCATCCTCGCTGGCTGAACATCTCGACTGAGTGGGCGCTTCCGCAGGGTCCTCCCCTGCTGTGTGCTGGACTTGGGCTGTGGCTGGGTGGTCCTATCAGGGGTGGCTGTGTACCGTAGTTAGAAAGCCAAAGACCTTCCCTGGGTGTGGCATAAAGAGATGCTCTCCCCCAAGAGGTAACGGTTCAGTCACTGGTTTCTTTGCACTGATGCTCCCTCTTTTTCCTCTAGCACCATCCTCAGCCTCCCTGGGTGCTGTGGCCATGACACTCCACCTCCTGCCTGCTCTGCTTCTTACTTTCCTGATGATGTCCATCTTGTCTTGAAAATCTTCCCTCAAGACAAAGCGAGATGAGGGGGAGCAGCCTGTGACCTGCTCTGAGGCCGGTCAGGGACAGCCACGCGTTGCGGGTGCTCAGTGCTAGCAGGCAACTCTTACACAGCCCAGGGTTCACTTTTAGGTACTTTTGTCTTTCAAATCACTCAAAAAAAAATCAGTGTTCTGTCTGAAGGGAAGATTTCAGCCTTTTCAGAGCGGGATCTTTGCCTTTTGTACAGACCAAGCCCAGGTACGACCCAGCCATGCTACTGCAACGTAACCAATGTCACTGTTTCGCTGCGCAACCCTGGGTGGTTTAAGGGTGAGCAGGTTGGCTGTTCTGCGTGTTAACGATTACATGTCCCAAAGAGCCCCATCTCTTGACATCACCAAGACCTCCGAGTGGGAATGAAGCTTTCTGGCTGCTTGTGAATAAATAATGGAACTAAGTAAAAAAAATACCAGAAGCAAATTGATGAGTTGCTATTGTCTTCTCTTCATTCAGACTGCCTGCGCCTTCGTCTCTGCAGGTATCGGTCCAAATTAAAAGGTCAGATGCCCCAGACATCCCTGCTACTTTTCTTTGGTGTTGACTGCTCAAATCTGAGGGCTGAGGCTGTTCTCAGCCTCCTCATAGGGTGAGTGTAAGAACTTTGTGTAAGATTTTCAGCCCTTTTTTTCTTTTTTTTTTTTTTTTGTAATTCATTGGGGAATTTCTGTCCAAAAAAAGCCGCAGTGCAACCTATATCCAACCTGAAATCCCCCTTTTCCCCCAGGAGGAGAGCCTGCCTGCAAAGGCATTATAAATGTTCATTGTCCATGCTTTACAGAAGGAGAACAGGACAATCTGGTCTGTTCTTCACCGTGGACTTCTGGCTGGCAAGAGACACTTCTCCACTGCCTGCATCTGGTGGTACTGGGGCGCTAGCTGGGATAGGAGAGAGCCCAATGTAAGTAGGACGGTCTGCATTTTAACAGCGTTGGTCCCCTGATAGAAATCTTGATTTGTTTCTTCGTGCCTTGACTCGCTCTCAACAAATGTCATGCAAGAATCTTCTCAGCCCATGGGGAATGAAACCAGTAAGTGGAAGATCTGCGAGTTGGAGGGAGAAACACCCAGTTGTAGTAGAGCTATTGGAGGAGGAGGCACTAGATCATGAAGGCAGTCAGAACAAAAGAAGCGGAAACTGTTTAGATTTAAGCTAGTTAGAAAAACTACACTACAAAGCACTAAACACATCAAGGAACACATTTGATTAGGAAAAAAAATGATTGTTTTATTACATAGCGTTGCAACAGTCATCAAGATAAACTATCTTCAGTTAATCATCCCTCTAGCTAGGCGTGGCGTAGGTTGAACAAATCTTGGATCAAAAATCTCCTAAGTTCATGGAACAAGTGAAACACAATGTAGTGGATCTCTGAGCTTTCAGTGTTGCTGAGCCATATTCCGCTTTTCTTGGAGCAGCCAGTAACTCAAATCCCTGAGTTGTCCCACTGGTTCAGCAGATCCCAGTGGGAGTGCTTAGAGGTAAAGTACCACCCAGTGTGAGTAAAGCTGGCAGAACTGGGCCCACTCTTGGCATTCGTGCACTGCCAGACCAGTCAATATTGCTGATAATTGTATTGTCTAGAGCAACCAGCTCGTTAGTGCCTGTTGGGCTGCTTTGGGCTGGAAAAATCCCTGTCCCCTTTCAGCCTCAAAAAAATAAATTCCGTGCTGGTGTCAAATGGACAAATTCTGTTCCTTTCCCGGGTTTCTGCTTTTCCGCAGGGAAGCTGCCAGCACCGTTATTTTGCAGGATGGTGAGGTTAAAGGGGGATCCAGTGAGCGTGGTGCCGGAGGTGGCAGCGTCAGAGCAGCCCTCGCAGCAGCGAGCTGCCCACGGCTGCCATCAGCACGTGCGCTAGGCAGGAGGAGAGGCTGGATCCCGATCCTGGGTGGAGAGGAGATGAGAAAGAATTGGGTTATCTGGGCAAACAGCACGCGTGAGCTGTCAGGGCAGGACTGCTGCTCTGGGATTCGGGTACACCAGAGGATCTCGTGTCAGGACAACGCTTCTCTGCCGTTTGTGACGTTATCTGTGCCTGCACCCCAGGCACTGCCCTGCACTCCCATTATAAATGTCACCTGGCCGTGAGTAGTCAGCGGGACTGGGTCTTTTCTTACTTTCACCAGTGTAAAGCAGGAGTGAATCTGAGTCATTAAAGCTCTGCCAGGTTAGAGGACTTCAGGTTTTCGGGCTTTTACAGTGGTGCCTAGTCAGAAACCCTGTGTGCAGCTAAAATATGGAAGGGCAGATCCTTGCCCTGTGAAAAATACTACAGTGCTCTGACATTAACAGAGTTACTCCAGCTTTCTGCAGAGCGGTTGAGGGCTGTTGGGCGCTCGGAAGGTGATGAGACACCTTAAGGTGCACCTTGCTGGACTTGAGACCCATGGGATCTCAGGGCAGCGTGCTCCAGGTCCAGGGGCTGTAATGCCCTGTGGAGACACGTCGTTGGTGACTATTTGGGACAGCAGCACACTGATTCTGAATCTGGCCAGGAACAGGGTGGGTCAGCTCCTGCTTGTTGAAGACTTCTGCGTCCCATCACTTCCTAAGCCTTTCCCAACTCGGAACTTTCACGCCTTACCAGCTTCAGGCTGCAAGTTGATGTATCCGCCGGGTGTTGGTCTCGGTGGCTCTGGCACGCCCGTGGGTGGTTTGTTAGTGGTCTCACTGCTGGTGGTGGTGGAAGAGGGGCCGAGAAATGCTGGAGGGGCACCAGTCTCGCAAGGCAACTTTGTCGTCTTGGCTCTTGAGGGAACTACACTCTTTTGGGTGGAGGCGGTGGAGTTGGGAATCGGGGTGGGCCTGTGTGGAGGGCGGTTCATTTCTGTGGCTGCGGTGGTGGCGGGTGCAGAGGTGGAGTTAGGGAGAAGGGTGCTGGGAGCGTTGTGGGTGCTCGGGGTGACGGTGTTCGGGGTGGCAGGAGCGGGGCTGGTGGTACCCCCGGGTGCAGGGGGGTTTGTGGACACCAGTGGGGTGCTGGCGTTGCGGGTGGTCGCAGCCAGGTTAGTAACGGTGCTGGTGGTGGTGGTACCACCACCCATGAGAGCAGGGGGTGGGACGGAGCTGGGAGAGGTGGCGTTGGGATTGACAGCAGCGAGGATGGTGGTGAGGAGGGTGCCAGTGGGGGGGGTGGCCTTATTTGAGGTGGCAGGCGGGTGGATGGAGCACGGGACGATGGAGGTGGTGGTCGGAGCTGGTCGGGCGGTGGAGGTGGCAGCAGGACTCCCACCAGCACTGGGGACAGGGGTGTAGGTGTGTGGGGGAGTGCTTTTAGGGGGGGTCAGGCCGATGGCAGTTGGGGTGGGGGCCTTGTGGGGGGCTGTACTGGAATTAGCAGTAGGGTGGCTGCTGATGGCAGCAGGGGTGGGGACAGCAGGGAGGGTGGTGGGCGCGGGGACGGTGGCTGTGGGGGTGATACTGGCCGAGGTGGCGGGGCGAGGAGGGGCGGCCGTCCCCGTGGGGCTGGGCTCCTCCGTCCCCCCGTGCAGGCCGATTCCCAGGGTGCAGTCCAGTTCCCGCTGGGACTGTCTCTTCACCCAGCGCATCACCGAGGTCTCATTTTCGGCTTCCTTCAGGTAAGGGAGGTTTTCCCCGAGCAGGTTTTTCACATCCGTGACACTGAGTTTCTGCAATACACAAACAACGTCACCTTCCATCATCCTCCCGGCCGGCCGCGCTGCACAGTGCTTTTTGAACGGGACTGCAGAGCAAGCGATAACTTAAAAAAAAAAAAAATAGGGTCTTGGTGATCTGCTGGGGCTGCGGCCTCAAACCCCACCGCTCAGCCCCTGCCTGGCCCTGCCCTTCCGCGGGGAGAACTGCGGCAGCGTGCCCAGGACGTACCTGCAGCTCATCGGGGTTTAGGGCAAGAAAGGTGTCCATGTCCATGTCTATGGCAACGCCGGCTTGGGCCAGGTCTTTCAGGTCTTCTGCTGGAGCTCCACCTTAGAGAAAGCGTGTGGGGCATCTAGACACGTGCAAAGGCTTCCAACACGTTTGGAGAGGTTTGGAAGACTGCTAGATGTGTCTCTAGTGTGGCTAAACCCCCCCGACCAAAGAAGAGTTACCCAGCCTTGGTCGCCGCGGGAAGGCTGACACACCTACCCAGGTACGGCCGAATCCGGCAATAATAGGCCCTGGGGCCGCCAGCCTGGCCGGCAAAGGCCTCCTGGGCTTTCCTGTAGAGCTGGTCCTTCTTGGCTTGAGAGCAAGAAGAAATGTTTAACTGTCCAGCGGTCCTGGGGAGAGGGAGGGTCTCGGGTTAGAGCCAGGGACACCCCCCAAGCCACAGCTGAAGCCCTTTTGGTGATGGTGGGACACAAGCGGTTTCTCCCCACCCACGGTGCCGGTGGCTCAGGCAGGAGCAGGGAGCGGGACGCAGCCATCCCACCATGCTGCCTGTGGGCAGGCAGAGCCGAAACAGAGGTGGGGGTCTGCCATCCCACTGCCCGCTTTCCCTGCCGTCCCAGGGGCCGCACAGGACTGAAAATCATCCTTAAAAAGTGGCTTACGCGATTGCTTCTGGGGGTATTTGCTCGAGCTGCTCCTCCTGTAGGTTACACAGGTTTCTCCCGCCGATTTTCCGCAGCAAGGGCCCGGTCAAGGTGCCCCCCAGGGCCAGGTACCTGCTGAGCAGCTGCTGGATCTGGAAACACAGTTCAGCCGGCTGCACGTGGGCAGGGACAGAAGATGCTCCCGGGAGAAATTGCAAAACAGCCCTGCCACCCTCAGGCAGTGCCTTCACCCTGAGCTGGGCTGCAGCACCCAGCGGTCCCAGTTTGGGTTCACTGTCCCCTGCACCCCACTGCTGCCGCGGGTTTACCTGGGCAGCCCCCCACTTGCCATCCGAGGGGTCAAGCAGGGCTGCGAGCGTTTCGCTGGACGTCACCGGCCACAGCGCGATCTCCTCGGCCGTGTACTGGCGGGACAGCGGCCCCAGCACCCTCAGCTGCTCCTCCGGGATCCCCGAGGGGTAAATCTGCAGGGCCAGGCCCGCGGGGCGGAGAAGAGGGTCAGGGAAGGGAAAAGAAGGTGGAAACGGGCACAAAGCACCTGTTTGGGTGCCTGAGTGGGTCTCGCCCGTCCCGAATCTGCGTGGGGGCTCCCGTCCTGTGTCGCCCATCACCTGCTCCAGTTTTTTTTTCACGACCCAGAGGTACTGCACGGGGAGCGGCTGTCCCAGCAGAGGCTTCAGGTTGGCTTTTAAAACCTCGTTGCTGAGGCACAGGTCGAACTGCTCACTGGTGTCGTAGCTGAGGAGCAAGCAGGGGTCGGAGACGGTGCCGGCCGTGATGGGCGCCAACAGGCAGCCTGCGGGCAGGGAGGCCATGTCAAGCAGACGGCGTTTCCTCCCATCCCGCCTGGCCCTGGTCCTGCCACGGGACCCCGGAGCCCCTCGGAAGAGCCCCGGTGAATGAAGGAACAGGGAATCGCAATAACGCAGCTCAAGCCATCCTGCCGGGGCGATCATCCTCCCACCCCCTGGGCCCCCAACCCACGCAGATCCCTTCTTCACTTTCATTCCTGAAATTTATTCCTGAGGGACCTGGTGATGTTGCTGCAGGCCATGTGTGCTTTGTCCTGATAAAGGTAACTCCACACGCTCCGGTAAGGTGGACCCTTTCCCATGCCACCCACGCCAGCGTCCTCCCCTGGTGCTGCCCCTGCCCGGGAGTTTTCTCCCCCTCCCCAGCTCCCTCCTGGCTGCTGCTGCCTTGTTCCCTCTCCTGGGTACGAGCAAACACCCCAGCCTCCTGCAAGGACGTCTCCCCCACCTCCCCAGTTAATTTACGGGAATCCCACATCTTTCTGCCCCGTCCTGTCCCCCTCCCTCTGGGCACCAGCCCGGGGACGTGTTTTCCCCCACAAAAGCTCTGGACTGGCGATGGCCAAGGGAAACGCTCACGGTCTGCGCTCCGCTTCAGCCTGGGAGGAGATGACGCTGCCGCAGCTGCGAAGGCCTTGAGGAGGGTCAGGGATTTCTCCCGCTGGGAACGTCCCTGGGTGCCGTAGGTGGCCACGACGCTCCTGCCGAAAGCCTCCCGCGCTGCCTGCCGGGGAGGAGCGGAGGGTGCTGGGTCCCATGGCCTCCGGGCTGGCCCAGCTGCTGGGCCACTCGCCCCGCAGTCCCGAGGAGGGGGCTTACCTGGGCCACCAAGCTCAGCGTGGGCCGGCTCAAAGCCAGCACGAGTGGCCCCAAACTTTGCAGAGTCTGTAAGTCCCAGCTCGAAGGGTGCCTGCGGCCGTCGGGAGAAGGTGGGATGCTGGTCCAGCTCAGCATCCTTGTGGTGACCCCATCCCACCTGCGCGTTGCCCACGCCCTCAGAGCAGGCGGAGGCTCCTTACCCGTACAGCGTGCCCCCTCCGAGGAGCACGGCGTTGAGCGCGTCCCGCTGGGCCCTGGTCAGCGCTGGGCACAGCTTCAGGTTCTCCAGGATGCCGGGATCCGAGGCCGTGATGGTCTCGGGCTCCATGTCGCACACCAGTGCCCCGAGGCTGCCGAGCTGCTCGGGGCGCAGGCGGCTGCTCCTCACCCCCTGGGAGAGACAACCTCGTACAAATGCCCGGTGAGGGGTGTGGGGGGACCCTGGCCGCCCCCCACCTCGCCCCCCGCTCACCAGGCAGGCCAGCGCCCCGCGCAGCAGCCCCGTCCGCCGGGCTGAGCCCCTGGGCAGCAGGTCCAGGTTCCCGTGGGATGCTCGGGCGTAAAACGCTCCGCAGGTCTCACCGCGCACCTCGGCCGAGCTGTGGGGAGCAAGAGGAGGAATGGGGTGAAGGGCTCCTTGTGTCCAGGTGGGAGATCTCTAACGGTGCTTTTTGGGGGAGGCATGGGGGGAGTCGTTTTAAATGGTCACTCTCTTCAGAGCAACGAAGAGGGCCAGGGTGGCCCCAGCCTTGGAGAGGAGTGGGATGAGGAGAGGACCGGGGGTCTGCAGGGCTGGAAATGCCCCGTGCGGGTCTGAAGGTGCCCGCAGGTGATTTTCCCAACAGGCAGATTTCCCCGGGGTGCGCCAGGGCCACGCTGGGGAGGGCTGGATGGCGTGATTCGGCACCAAAACTGCGCCCGTGTGCCGCCCTCGGTACTCACTCGAAGAAGAGCAGCAGGTCGGGCGGGTACCCGCTGAAATCGGCCGTCAGGTTCTTGGCAGCGAGCAGCCTGGCCAGGCAGGAGAGCTGGGCAGAGAGAGGCTTTTCTTGGCGACGCTGAGGCGGTGAGAGCCCCTTTTCCCGGCACCCCCCGGCTCCCTGTGCCCCGTCGGGCTCTGTGGGGTCTGCTGCCCCTGCCCACCTGGGCACCGCTCAGCTCCGCCGTTTTGTTTCGCAGTCCCTGGGCAAACGCGAGGACGTCGGCAGCAGGCAGGTCGCCGGCCGGGATGCACTGGAAATCTCGCAGGGCTGAGGCTGAGAGGCTGTGTGGGGGAGGCACGGTTGCGTCTCACTGTCCGTTTGAGCTCCCTGAAACCCCGTGGAGGACGAACCCGCTCGTTCCCTCTGGAAATCCCCCTTTGCCCTGACCGTGGGGTAAGTGGGAATAACATGGGGTGTCGCGAAAACCTCTCCCAACCCCGGTGCCACGGTGCCGCCGAAGGGGATGCCCAGCAGCCGTGAGAGTGCCCATCCCCGCGGCCGGGGTGGTGGCAGAGGTGCCTGCCGTACCCTGGGCTTTGGGCGAGGGAGAAACCAGCGGAGCCTGGATTTCGGCTCGGGGGAGGCTCCCGTTGCATCTGCGTCACCCCGTAAAGGGAAGGAAATTCTTGGGGTGTTTGTGCTGCAAGGCGAGCCGATGCAGCTGAAAGCCCAGCCCGGGTGCCAGCACCAGAACCGGCTGCGCGAGGCTCTAAATCTTCTCCAGCCCCAGTCACCTGTCAGCAGCCGTGACGCGGATGTGGGAAGAAATGCGACATCCACCCATGCGAGACCCCCCCAACTTGGCTGGGGCCGGTACTTACTCGGCGCGTTGCCCGGTGGCAGACAGGACGGCTCCGAAAATCAGAACGGCCTGGGGAGGGGGACAGGGAGATGCTCAGCTGCAGCGAGGAACAGGGACAAACTTGGGGACTGAGTGGGGAACGGGATCTGAGCTGGCCGGTGTGCCCGGACCGGGCAGCCGGGAACTGTGGCTGCCCTGGGTTACGCGTGGGGACAGAAGCCACCACAGCTGCTCGTGGGAGTGGGACCCTTCACCAGGGGGGCTGCCCCTGCTCCCCCGGAGCTGGGGGTGGGCTGGGTGCTCAGTTTGGGAGCCGGCCTGGGAGGCTGCCGGGCAGGGGGTGAGCAGGGACGGGGTGGGATGGGACAGAGCCACGGGCTGCACGGGGGCCAGCGGGGAGGCGATGGCTTTGCCTCCCTGGAGCTGGGGGAACTGCTGCTCACGGCACCGGCTGTGAGGTTTTGGTCAAGCCCTGGTGCGTTCAGAGCTGCCGGCGGGGACTCACCGCTGCCGCTTTCCTGAGGTCTGCAGAGAAACCTGCAATGAAGCGAGAGCGCGTTAGGAAACATCCACAACCGTGCGCGCAGGCAGCCTGGGCTGTCCTACAGCAGCTCCGGGTTTGGAGCCTGGGAAGGGCCTTTTCCAGTTCAATGATATTTGGTAAATGCTGGCGAGCACCCTGCGGAGAGCAGCCCCACACCCCCCCACAGCCTGCACCAAGACGGAGCGCGCCGAGGTGGGTTTAGAAAACCAAAATGGATAAATCTGCCCCTGGAAATCCGTTTGTGCAGATTTCCAGCGCAGTGCTGGGAAAAACCCCACCGCCTGCGGGCAGAGCGCGAGGCAGAGTGCGGGGAACGGAATCACGGTCGCTGGAGCATCCCCAGCGACAAGGACCTGGGGCGGGGGACCGGGCGGAACTCACGGGGGCAGAGCGCGGCGGCTGCCAGGGCCGGGGATGCCCGTGCCATGCTGCCCGTGCCTCGGCCTCGCTGCGTCCCGCGCCCGGGGATGGTGCTGGCTGCCGGTGGGCTGGAAGGGTCCTGCAGGCGATTCCCCGGTCAGATGCTGGGGCTGGAGCCCTGGAGCGCGAGGGGTCAGCGTGCCGCCCCGCACAAAATCTCCCCCAACCAAGGGAGAGATTTTAAATCCTGTAGAACAGAAAACAGAATTCCATTCCAAAATAAACTCCACTATAAATCGTCCTCTCCGCCACCCAGAGCCCTGATCCCATCCGGACCCTGCAGGGACAGGGTTCCCCTCCATCCTCCGGCTTCCCATGGGACCACACCACCGCAGACTGGGAGAAACCCAGTGTAACCCAGCGGAGGAGCCCCAGCAGGCATTGCCCCCCCTCCCGTACCCAGTTCCACACCCCTCGGCTAGAAACAGAAAATAAATCCCCGCTCCAGAAACACCATCCGCGGGCTGCTCAGCGCTGCCCAGAGCAATCAGCTTCTTGCCCTTCCAACTAGACGCGAATAATTTTTCCACCTAGTCTTACTCCCTTCCCTAAATCCCACCGGTGGCCTGGTCCAGTCGCTCTCCGTCCGGGAGGATCTGGCTGTGGGATGGGGATGCGGTGCTGCCCGGGCCGGGAAGGCGCTCAGCCGGGATGGGGAACGCGCGGGACGGCTCGGCACTTATCTGCTGCGGGGTGGGGATGTTGCTCAGAAAGCGGGGTGTGACGGGGCAGTTTCTCAACACTGTTTTGTAAAGCTGCTTTCTGTCCCGGTTTTGGTTTGGGTTTGTTTTTTTTTTTTTTTTCCTTGTACAGGGTCACTTTGAACTTTGGGGCTGAGTTTAACTGAGTTGGATATGATTTAACTGGGTTTGATCCTCAGGTTGGGTGATTTCTGTGCTGCTGATGGAGATGAAGGTCCTCCCAGGCAGTGCAAACCCTCCGGGCCGATCCGGGGTGTATTCCGTAGGGCACTGGGGTGCAGAGTAGACGAGTCCTCGCCGACGGGCTCAGCACCCCTGCGGGAGCTGCTCCCCTCACCCCGTCCTTTTTGCCTCAGCCATGGACAATCCCATTCCCTTTTTTCCAGCTTTCTCCTCATAATTCCTGATCCCGCTCTGAAACGCCATCCAGGAGGTGCCATGAAGGAGGAGACTGGGAAAAAAAAAAAAGGAAGCAAAGATTTTCCGAGGCTGTGCGATGGAAAGGTGGAGGAGCCTGATGCTTCCCGGGCAAAGGGAGGGGTGAGAGCAGCCGGCAGCGACGGGCTGGGTTTGGGGCATCGGCCGTCGCAAAGGGTCCCTGGCACAGCGCGAGCGGGGTTTGCCATCCCCAGCGTCCCCGACCCCCACCGAGCAACCGGTCCTGCAGCGCCAGGGCTCGGTCGGCGCCCGCGGGTGTTTCTGCTTTCTATTTTTGAAGGACTTGCTGTAAAAATAGCTCTTGTCGGAGCGGTAGGATGACAGAAACTTGTTTGCTGCAGGGCTGGAGGGCAGGGCTGGATCGGGGCCCCTTCGTGGGTCACCACGTGCACCATGTCCCCATGTCCACCGTGTCCCCGTGGAGCTTAAAACCGGCCCCGAGACACCCCAGGGGCTGTGGGGGAGCACAGGAGCATCCACGCCAAACCTGAGCGTGCCGGGCAGCATCGGCTGAAGCCCCGGCCGGCGGTGGGCACCGCTGCCAGACGGCGTCTCCCCTGCTCTTACCCAGCTGCTTCTCTGCCCTTGCCGGGTTTATCACCTTAAAAAATCTCACAACCTGAAGACTGCAGATAATTCTTTTGGGTCTTCACTCATTTCCCCAGCTGCTCCAACCCGAGAAATGACCGTTGATGTACAAGAGAAACTGTGCGTGGCAGCAGCTTTCCCTGGGCAGCCTCCAAACACCAGGTACCCCCCAAACACCCGCCACCCCGGGGCTGCTCCCCCATTTCCCTGTGTTTTGAAACTGGGAGTTTTTCTTCCGCCTCTGCTGTTTGGTTTGGGACAAGCCCAGCCGCTGGTGCTGGCCGGGATGGGCCGGGGCAGTGGCATCCGCCTCGGCCACCTCGGGCATCCTCAGCCGCTGGTCTCAGGGTTGCTAAATCCGGGAGGGCTTTCGGGCAGCTGGCCCGGTGGTTTCGGCCGGGGCACTTCAGCAGGGCGAGGACGAGCGCCCGTCCTCACGCAACAGGTCGGCCGGGCGGGAGCCCCGGGGCTGGTCCCGCTGTGCCGGTCCGGGTTCATATTCCTGGAAGCCCCCGGCACCGCGCCGGCCCGCACAGCGTGGATTGAGAGAGCGGAGGGCGAAGTGCGGGGTGGACAGGTAACTTTACTACGGTGATGTGCAACAAGCAGTCAGGGTTACCGCAAGCTGTACAGAACGGCACGAGTCACGCACCCCATCGCAACCCCCCGCGCTCGGATGATGCAGCACACGGCCCCGCGGCGACGGCAGAGAGGAGGGAGCGGGACTGGACGCGGCACAGGAGGGAAGCTGGGGAAGAGCGCCTGGAAAACACCTCTGCAGGGTACGGAAAATCCCTACTTAGCTCTGGTGGCTGCAACGCACGAAGGCTGATGGGTGGTGCAGGGGCCGCGGGGTGAGCACGGGGTGCCAGCCCCCAGCACTGAGCGTCCACCACTGTCCCCTCGTGCGCCGGCGTGTCCCCACGTACCACCCCCCGTGACCGCCAGCCCCGCGGCCGAGGGCAGCCTTGTTGGTCCTGGACGTGTCCCCCGTTGCGCAGCGGGGACCGTGGGAAAGGAAGGCTGTGTCCCACCCCTGATGCTGGAAATCTCACTCGTAACTTTTCAGGGCATCCTGTGCATGTCACCCGCGTTCGTTCTTTGGCAAACAGGTTCATGGCTTTAATTTACAGCTTCGGGACCCGCCTGCAGCTGCCTCTCCCCTCCTGGGAGATGGGACTGGACGGGACGGACAAGGACTGGGAGGAAGGCGATGGCGCTTTTGCTCCTCCAGCCCCCCCGAGTCCTCCGCCACCCACTCACGAGCCCACGGTCCCAGGGCTGGTGCCTGCAGAGCGGTGGACTGTGCACCAGTCCCCACCCCGCAGTGCACGGCGGCACCCTGTGCCAAGCCACCAAAGCAAGGTGACGGCCACCCTGTCCCCGGCCACACGCCGCAGCACGGTGAGCTCGCACCCACCCGCACCCTGGGGTGCAAGGGATGGGTGACGCCCATACCCCACGGGGTTTCGGTGACCCGCACGGTGCGTTCACCTGCAAGGAGAGGGCTGTGACACTTTATTCCCCCTCGGGGTAGGAACATCAGTTACGGGAAACCGCTGTCAGGTGCATTTTAAATGGGATGGGGCCTGCGGGGACACAGTAACTCTGGGGCTGTGCTGATGTGGCAGCTCGGTGACAAACACCCCGGGGTGCCCAGCCACCTCTCGCTGCTCCAGAGCCCCCCCAGACTGCCCACCCGAAGGCAGCAACCCAGCGGCGAGGAGCCATGAGATGGGACTAAACCACGGTGCTTATTGCCCCTTGTTTGGGTAAAGAAGAAAGGGGTTTGTGTCTTCTGACCCGTCTCAGTCGGGGTTACATCCACACCCAGGAAAAGGCAACGCTAGGAGAAGGAATAAGATCTACCAAAAAAGCTTTGGGCTGCTGGCTGCTCTGACCACAGAGGTACTGAAAATACACGCGTTTCTGAGACCACCCATAGTCCAAAACCCTAAAAGACTAGATTCTTCTCATAGAAATTTGAAAAAAAGTTTAAAATCCATCTGTATCAACTCACTCACCTTCAACAAACCTTTAAAAACAAACCACACGTGGGCTGCAGCAGGACGGAAAGCGCGAGGGCAGGGCCAGGCAGGGACCTCTCCTGCACCTCTCGCACAACCCCGGGACTGCGGGGGCTGTCGGTGCCCCCCAGCCGCATCTCAGCCTCCTCATCTCCCGCCGCCCACGCCCCACAGCGGCCTGGAGAGAAGGGAACTGGGAACGCGGACACGGAAGCTGCACCCGGTGTGTTCTCCTCCCCCTTTGCTGGGCTGCGTTTCAGCATCCCAGCGCCGAGGGTCTGCGGCTACGCCCGTCGCGCTCGTGGCAAGGGCAGCGGCTGTGCCGCCCCGGCTGTGCCCGAGCCCCAGGACGGGGACGTGAAGCTTTGGGGTCACTCTAAGCTGGTACGTGACACACTGACTCTGCTGCTGAGACCCAAGATTAGAAAAGGGGCATCCAGTGGCCAGATGGATGATGTGTACGTTGGAAAATAAACCCATCCTAATCGCTGCTAAAATCTGTCTAATCCCAGCCCCAGAAGTGAGGGAAGCCACGGCATACAGAAAGTGCAGATGTGGAGTCAGCGCTGGGCTCCGCGGGGACCCACCGGGACGAAAATGGAGCATTGGGCTGGAAATGCAGAGAGGTGGTTTGTGCTCACTCCAAAGCCCACTCGGCCAACCACTGCTCACACCGGGCTCGCTGCTCCTCCGTCTCCGGGCTCTTGGCTTCGCTCAGCACCTCCTCTCCTCCGCCGCCGAGCACGGCTTCCTGGCCCTCCTCTTCTTCCTCCTTCCGCATCACCTTGTCCTTCAGCTCTTGGATGGTCTCGTCCAGCCGGTGAGTGACGTGGTGGGGCACCCAGTTGCCGTCCATTGCGGTGACGAAGGGGTCAGGCGCGCAGACCTCGATGAGCTCCTTGCCGGTGGGGATGCGCAGGTAGTAGGCGTGGAGCATCATCCTGTAGGGACTGCTGTCCTTCTTGTGGCTGTAGGTGAAGTCCCCCACGATGGGGTGGCCGACGGCGCTGCAGTGAACCCGGAGCTGATGAGTCCGCCCTAGGAGCAGAGGAGGTGGGGACACAGGTTATCCCTGTAACCCTCCTCGAGGGCACGGTGGTGCGAGGTGACGGTGCACCAAGTGGCATTTGTCCCCCCCCGAGTCTCAGAACCAGTGCTCCACCAGCTGAGCATGGCGCTCAGCCCCTTCCAGGCTTTGTTTTTCGCAACGCCACGATGCCACAACCGAGACCCACGGCTGCAAGGACCGGTCCCACCACAGCACCTCTGTCCAGCCCCAGCACCTCTGTCTGTCCAGCCCCAGCAGCCCCCTGCGCCCGCGCTGCCCCAGCCCCCAGCTCCCACCTGTCAGCGGCTGCAGCAGCACTTTGGTTACGGGGTCTCCGCTGTAGGACCCGTGCTCCAGCACGATCAGCTCCGACTGGCAAGGCTTGGGATTTTCACAGCCTGCAACAAGATCCAGAGAAGGGGGGGGTGGTCAGCTCCCTCCAGCACAGCCCGGGTGGTGCGGGCAGGGCGTGGGAGCCGCTCACCCTCCGTCCCGTCGATGCACATCATGTGGGTCATGCCCTCGGTGGTGTTCTTCCCTATGGCGTAGCGGATCGTCATTCGGCTCTGGCCCACGTGGCCCCTGACCTGCAGAGCAGAAAGCCGATCTGCAAACCCAGCCCCGGCCCTCGCTCCTCACCGACGCCAGGACGACAAGAAGCAGAGGCCAAGCTGCCACTTTGCAAACTCAGCAGATGCATCCAGAAGCTGGACCCGGCAAGGTGGGCTTACCAGGGCGAGATAGGCTTTGGTCACCAGACGGTCTTTAAAACATTTGTAGGCGCTTCCCGCCGCCGCTTTGTTGAGTGCGACGCACAGAGCTCCGCTGGTGGAGAAATCCAGCTGGTGGCAGAACCTGGGGAGGAGACGGGAGGCAGAGGAGCACCCCCGGGCAGCGTGGGCGGCCGAGGCTGGCCGGGACGCAGGGCAGAGCCCCGGTCCGTCGCCGGCTGCTCACCTGAAGCCGTAGTAGGTGTCGGGGTCAGCCAGCTCGGGGAAGCGGTACTTGAGCTGGCTCTGCAGGGTCAGCGTCTCGTACCACATCTTGCTGTCGATGCGGATGTCCCAGTGCTTGTTCACCACGATGAAGTCGGAGCTCTGGTACAGGATGGACAGGTTGTCGATGGTGCCTGGCTCCATGGCCAGCGCCCTGCGGGGAGAAGGGGGGTGAGTGGGGTGGGAAGGAGCTCCGGCCGCAGTCTGTGCGCCCCCGGGGACCCGCACAGCACCCAGGGGAGGGAAGGGCCCAAAAACGGGGGCCCCCAGCAGGACCAGAGATGTCCCGGTGCTGCGGCCATCCCGGTGTCACACGGCGCAGCTCTGCCGCTGTCCCGCCTGGAGGCCCCATCCCCGTCCCGGTGTCACGCGTGGAGGCCCCGCCGCCGCCACCCCGCCCGCTGTCAACCGCGGCCGGGCCGCGATCGCGAACACGCACGGCGGAAGGGACCCGGGACACGACACCCGGCCCACCTGCAGCGCGGCCCCCGGGCCGGGCCGGGCCAGTCGGGGCGGTAACCGGCTACATCGCATCCACCGGAGGCGGCGGGCCCCGGCCCCGCGTCGCGAACGCCGCCGCCACCGCCGCCGCCGCGGCGCCCTACCGCGCGTCGCGTCCAATCAACGCCGCCGCCTCCGCGTCCGACCTCGCGTCTCGTCCAATCCACCGCTTGCAGCCCGTGCGCCGCGTCCAATCAGCGGCGGCTCGGCTGCGTGCGCGGCGGCCGGAAGCGCGGTGCCGGCGGGGCCCATGGCGGCCCCCGAGGAGAGCCCCGAGGAGAGCTTCTACCAGCGGTTCGCCGCCGAGCTGGAGGTGCTGGCCGAGCTGGGAGGTGGGCGCTGCTGGGGAGCCGTGTCCGGTACCGGCGGCGGAAGGAGGGAGCGGGCGGGACCGGGCTTTGCGCGGCCGGGCGCGGAGCCGCCTGTGCCCACCCCGCGGTGCGTCCCCTCCGGTGACCGGTACCGTCGTGTTAACGCCTCTCACAGATGACCCATCCCCACCCGCTGGCCCCAAAATCTCCCAATTCCGGAGCAGGAGGCAACCGCCCGAGGAGCCCGATCCCACCGGGGACCCCGACGGGGGCAGCAGCCCGGGGGGCAGCAACCCCCGGAAAAGGGACCGGAGCTGCGTCCCCCCCGGCTCCCCGCCACCGCCCGCTGCCCGCAGTAGGTTTGACCCAAACCAGGTCTGCAGCCCCGAGGAGACGGGGAGGGGGCTGCTGACCCCTCTCCCCCAAAACCCCAAGGGGTGCAGTGTGTCCCCTGAGTCCCACCCTTCGGTCGAGGATGCTTCTCCTCTTCCTCCTTCCTTTTTCCAGCCCCAAAGGCGAAGCGACAGCGTCTGGAAGCCATTAAGAAGCTTGACTTTGGTGTAGATGATGAGTTGGCTACCGATGTGCTCCAGGATGGTAGCCCAGAGCCACCTTCTGCTCCCCAGACTGCCAGGTTGGCCATCTTGAACCTCAATTTTAGCAGGGGGGAGGCAAAGGGCCCTCGAACCCCACCTTCGTGGGGTTCGAGGGCCCTTTGCCTCCCCCCTGCTAAAGGAATTTGGCGTTCTCCAGCTCGGACCACCTGGAGATGAGCGGCATGGCCCCACTGCAGACCACGCCATCCTCTGAGAAGAAGCGGGTCCTCAAGCGACCGCCCATCCTGGAAGACTACATCAACGTGACGTCCACCGAGGGTACCAGGGTCTTCATGGTCGTGAGGGATGATGATCCCTCCAGGACAGGGGTGGAGGTAAGGAAGAGGGGCTGAAGGCTGGGATTGCTTTTCGGTGTCCTCCGTCCAGTTCAGGAGGGGATCACTGATGAAGTGTGAAAGGTCTGTGCTGAGCGTCGGTGTGAACGTGTCCTCTGCTCCTTGCAGGTCCCCGATTCCCTGGGCTGGAATGCGCGCAGGCCGCTCCACTTACTGGGAGTGCCTTTCTCCTACCTGAAGGAACAAGTGAATGAGGAGGTATTGCATCTCACACCCACCTTCCCATCTTGTTGGCTCCCAAATCCCTGCTCCCCCCAGCCACGGGTTAGTGGGGCATCTCTGACCCCTCCTCTCGCTCTTTTTGTCCTCAAGCGTCGCAGGCGCGTTCTGGAGGCATCGCAGCAGCTGACGGAGATAATAAACAGGTGGGATGTTGGGATGAAATCCCGCTCCAATCCCCGCTGCGCTCTTGGATGCGGCTCCCAAGATGCTCGGGTGGGGTCCAGTTTTTGGGGACATGCAAGCAGAGGAGTCTCTTTGCCCTCAGCATCCCCAGCCTGGGAAGTCTGGGTGTAATTCCTGACTCCCTGGGTGGTTTGGGGCAAGTCAATTCTTTTTTGCAGTTGCCTCGAGAACGAGACCGACGCCGAGAGCCCGGAGCCCAACGGGGAAGCGGAGCCGGCAGAGGAGGAGGGGGAATCAGCGCTGCATTGCCTCTGGGTGGACAGGTTCACTCCCCGGCGCTACATCGAGCTGCTCAGTGACGATGTGAGGGGCTAGGCTAAGGGGGGGCTTGGGGTTCGGGTGGGCTTACGGCTTTTCTAACTCTCCTTAATGCTGCGGGATCGCGGTTTTACGGGGCTGCGGGGCTTTCCAGAGCGCTGGCCGGGGGCTCTGTCCCTGCTAGCCCTGCCCGGGGGCAGCCGTGCTGAGAGAGCTCGGGGCAGGGGTTTTTCAGCTGGGGACCCTTTGACAAAAGAGACTGAAAGATGACCAAAAATAAGACAAAAAATGTTGGGTGTACATTAGCTAGGAATTGTTGGCTATTTTGATTTTTCTGGAATATTAGAAGTTTTGTAGGGAATTGGAAGTTATAGAAGAGACTGAGAAGCGCTTCGGCGGTTTGACGGGGTTTGCTTGCTGTCTTGCCCACCGCGCAGTACACAAACCGCTGCCTTCTGAAGTGGCTCAAGCTCTGGGACACGGTGGTGTTCGGGAAGGAGAAGGCTGTGAAGAAGGCCAAGCCCAGCGCTGAGGCCCATCCTCCGTTCAACCAGCCCAAGGAGCAGCAGAATAAGTGGAAAACAAAGGTCCAGCTCACGGAGGAGATTCTGGAAGCTGAGCTGGACCAGCACAAGAGACCCAAATACAAGGTGAGCAGGACAGGATACTGCTGCGGTCGGTCTTCTCTCCTGTCCCACTCATCCTGCCACCGAGGTGAGGAGCAGGGTCTTCCAGTATAGATCCAGGAGAAATGGGATCCCTTGTTTCTCCTTGGAGAATGTGGAGTTTTCTCATTTCTTCTCTTTTGGCTTGGGTAATGTGATAACAAAGGGAGAGGAGCAGACTTTCTCCAGCCAAATTAAATGGGCTGGTTGAGGAAAGACTCACCGTTTTTAGCAGAGGTTGGTCTCGACTTTATTTGTTAGGGGCAGGCCTGGCGTGCCTTTGAGCGAGAGCTTCTGCATCCGGAAAAGAGCAACGGTGCTCAAATGCAAAAGGGAGCAGAGGAGGGAGGAAGCCCTGCCTCGCTGCCGGCCGGGCTGACGTTACCTCTCTGCCGCAGGTAGCCCTGCTCTGTGGCCCTCCTGGCTTGGGGAAGACCACGCTGGCCCACGTCATCGCGAAGCACGCGGGGTACAACGCCGTCGAGATGAACGCCAGGTGAGTCTGTGCCGTCTGCCACGCCGTGCCGTCTGCCACGCCGTGCCGGAGGTGACGCCGTGCCGGAGGCGACGCCGTGCCGCAGCAGCCTGGCGCTGGCTTATCTTGCAGTGATGACCGCAGCCCCGAGGTCTTCAAAACCCGCATCGAAGCTGCCACCCAGATGAAGTCTGTGCTGGGTGCCAACGAGCAGCCCAACTGCCTGATCATCGACGAGATAGACGGTGCGCCCGCGGTAAGCCCGGCCTGCATCTGGCCACCTTTTGCGTTAATCGCTTAATTATTGCCCTCGTAGCAGTTCATC
>JAAGAY010148526.1:0-79506 GCA_011801015.1 Ardeotis arabs
TTTGAGAGTGTTTTTTTTTTTTTTTTTTTTTTTTTTTAATCAACCAGCTTTATAAAGTGTTTATATGAACCATCCCTTTCCTACCAGCTCAGGGGAATGGTAGGCTTCTGAGGCACTTGCTATAGCATCTCCTTGGGTTTGTTCCTGGCTTTTACCCTCTTACTCTGCACCTCTGGGAGGACTGCCTTCTGATTATCTTCCATTTCCTATAAAATAGAGGTGATGGCAAAGGTGCTCCCTAGCAAGCAGAGGGTGTTGTGAGGCTGTAGAGGGCTGAGCTGTTCTCCAGGGACAGCAATGCAGAAATTAATCATTTTTTCTTGATCATAGCTTAGGAAAAAAAAAAATGCTCTAAGTGATTAATTCAGTGATGAGCACTCGTATTTCTGAAGCAATTTGTTGCTGGTGTCCAGGCTTCTTCTGGTGTTGGTTTCCCTTGGAAGTCATATCAAAAGCTTCCTTGCAGGAATGTGTGAGGAATGCAGGAAACTTGCAAGCGAATACCTTGGGGATGCTTGTGGAAAAGCAGTGCACAGTTTTTAGCTGTGGATGACTGATGTGCAGGCTTCAGTGTGAGAGCACGTGTGTCCTGCTGGGAGCTCCGTCCCCTCTGAGCCGCTGGCTGGTGGCCCTGTCACATCAGACGGGCTGAGTCCTGCTGATGGAGCAGCCTGTCTGCAGAGCTCATCTGCAGAAAAGGAGGAACAGCTTCCTCAAAACCACCTTGAAGCTCTTCAGGTCGTTTCGGATGTGCTCCCTGTATTTATTCTACACTGCTGGCCAGCTCTAGCAATGCGTCCGCCAAGTCTGTGTTTATGCCTGGGGAGAGTGTGAGCACACTGAGCTCTATCCCTGACCCCCTTCTCACCAAGATTAATCTCATGATTTAAATATTTTTTTTTTTTCCCCTGATCCATATGTTTCCACAGCTTTCCGAAAGCTGCTGCCATCTAAAGGGCACAAAAAGGTTGCTGTACAGCTACAGAACTGGAGGTGCTGTGCACCAAGTTGTTGCGTCGTGGTTTGCAGGTGTCTGAAGATCTCTGAGATCATAGAATCACAGAAGGGTTTGGGTGGAAGGGACCTTTAAAGCCCACCCAGTCCAGCCCCCCTGCCAGGAGCAGGGACATTTCCAACCAGATCAGGTTGCTCAGAACCCCGGCCAACCTGGCCTGGAATGTTTCCAAGGATGGGGCATCCACCACCTCTCTGGGCAACCTGGGCCAGTGCTTCACCACCCTCAGCGTAAAACATTTTTCCTAATATCTAATCTGAATCTACCTCCCTCTATTTTGAAACCATTACCCCTCGTCCTATTGCAACAGGCCTTGCTAAATAGTCTTTCACATCTTCTTATAGGCCCCCTTTAGGCACTGGAAGGCTGCTCTAAGGTCTCCCCGGAGCCTCCTCTTCTCCAGGCTGAACAGCCCCAGCTCTCTCAGCCTGTCCTCACAGGAGAGGTGTTCCAGCCCTCTGATCATCATCAGATATGTTCTTCATGCTCATTTGAGCAAAACCTGTGCCTGATCTCCAGTTTGTGGTTAAAAGCAATGCTGAGTGGCACTGAACTAGTAACCAACTGCCTAAAAGCTTGACTGCAGGTTGCTAAAGTGATTGGGGGTTTAGTCATTGGCTTTGCAGAACATCAAGATTGAGTGTGCTTTGGGTTTGTTCATGGGGATCAGAGCTGATCTGATCTGCTCTGAGAGTCAAAGAGAACTGATTGCCATAGAAGGGCAGGGGATCCACTGATAACGGGGAAATCTGTATCTGTGGAAAATCAGATTTCTGTGTCTGTGTGCTGAGTTACCAAACCAAAGGCAAAAGAAAGGTAAGAAGTGCCAGCAGATCTTCTGTCCTGAGAAAGCATTTATTTAGTTTGGCTTTTCATGGCTTGTTTGTAGGACTCAGTGAGGGCTGGTTTCCCTTTTGATGAGAGAGCCTACTGCGCTGAGTGAAACTGTTGGTTGGCAGAAAGTGATCCCAGATGACAGATATGGAAAGGGTCACATGACTGATGACATTAGTGCTCTGATTCCTTGTCAAAGCTGTTCACAGCTTCACTTGTTCAAATTGACTTCCTAGCTCTGGATTGCAAAGGAAAGGTTTGGTTGGAGAAGGGCTGCTCAAGCACAGAAGCTGGTTCTCTTGGGAGGGTCCATCTGCTCTGCTCCTGTGATGTTCTTCATGGATATATGGGCCTGTAGTTTGCCTTTTAATGTAGATAAATAAATTGTTCTGTGGTGTATGGCATCAATCAGCTCTGCTCAGGCCAAGGGCTCGCTAACAAGTAGGAAAATGAAGTTGTCAAGGGCCTGCTTCAAGAGACCTCAATCCCTCGGGTTGTTCCAGGAGGCTCCCAAAAAGACAGACCCCCACATAACTTAGCAACTGCAACTACTTAAGGGATTTTCTTTCCTGGACTCATAAAACCTTTATTCCGGTGTGCAAACTGCTGCTCTGACACAAGCGTTGCAGACTCTGGGGCGGGGGAAAGCTGTGGTGGGGTGTAAAGGGGAAATGAAAACAGAAGCAAGAATCTGCTGTAGCTAAACCGCTTCAGGAAGTCTTTTGAGTAAATAAATGTGATAACCCATGCGGATAAACTAAGCAACCCATCTGCAAGAGGTCGTGCTGCTTAGATGCACCGTCCCCTCCCCGAGTTATATTTGGTGGCAGGTCCGTGCAGGGTTTCCTTTTATGCCCTCGCCTTTGTTCTGCTCCCATTGGATGTTTAGGAGAGAGGGACCAGGGAGCTCTGTGCTGGGTCATCCTGGGTTTCCTAAGGGTGGGCCGGGGGGATGTTCTCTTCCCCTGGAAGATTAATTGTACGAAGCCGGTATTCCTGTTCTCTATGCTAATTTGGCTGGATACTGAACATTCCTGCCTTGCATTTCTCGCGTGGCAGGCGGGTGTCACAGCCTCGCAGCATCTTCCTGCTAAAAACAGATGCTATTTCAGCCTCTGGCTCACGTTGCACGCCGCATCCAGAACAGCTCGTGGACAGAAAGGCGCGTGCACACACCCTGCTCCTCCTGAACGGCATCTCCGGGGAATGCGGGGCGTGTCGTGGATGTGTGCTGGGCTTTATCCCATGCACGTTTAAGGTAGCAGGATGGCAAGATGAGCTTGTCCATTCACTCCTGCTCCATTTCAAAGGGGCAGGTTGCTCATGAAGGGCTGGGGTTTGCAACCCTCGGTCCAGCAAAGCTAAATCAGGGCTTGGGTGTCACCAGAGCATGGATTTTTTTTTTTCTTTTTTTTTGCGTACAAAGCAACACTGCTCGCTTGGAGCTGTGGAGGTATCTGGGCAATGACATGTCCTGCAGGTCTTTGGCTGGAGCCAAGTGCTGCTCAGTGGAAGGCAGTCTGGGGCCATGCGAAACCCCAGCCAGGAGCAGAGGCACTTCGGGGCGAGCGTGGGCTGGTACGGCATCCCATGGCAGGAACAAAGGCCGTGCTGGAGGCAGGGAGTCACTTCAGGATGGCAGGGCAGCCCAACTGCTAATCGGCAGAGCTGGCTGGGAAATCTTTTTCTGGGCTAAAGAGAATTTAATGACAAAATGAAAACAAACAGTGCAAACTTTCCATCTTGAGAGATCATTTTAACAGAAAGACGAGTCTTCTATTCTCTTGCCTGATCAGGTTTTTGATGCAGAATGGCTATTTTCCAGTTGGAGGTTTTCATCTTGTCAAAAAGTCAACTCTGAAAAGCAGATTTGTTCCAGCAAAATAGTTCCTAGCTGAAGCTTTTTTCCTCCCAACTCATTTTCAGCCAGCAAAATTCATTATTGCTGTTGAGACTGGATGTTGACTGAGCTGAATGCCTTTGTACAAAAATCTTTTTTTCCATAGTTAGAGTGGCATGTTGGTTAAAACATAAAAAAACCATAAAGCAGAAAAGTCTCCATCCTTAGGGTTATTCAAAACCTGACCAGATAACCTGCTGCAGCTGACTGCTGTGAGGTTGGAGTAGGTGATCTCCAGAGGTGCCTCCAGCCTCAGCAGTTCTGTGAACCACTGCAAATAAAGCAATGTGCTTTAAGACTTGGGGGCTGCCCTGTGAAAGGGAAGTGTTGGAAACCACAGAGGCTTGACCTCTTGCTCAGTGAAATTCCTTCTGGCCACTGCTAGAGATGGTGGCTTGCAAGCACGGCTCCTTCCTGGTATTTCCAAAACAATCTGAAAAAAGTGCCCCATCATACGGCAGGGTCGGATGTGCTGCAGAGGTTGGGGTCTGTTGGAGCAAGGACCAAATGCAGTCCTTGCTCCAAAGAGCTTCCAGGCTGACTAGGCAGGGAAGAGAAGGTATGGATGAAAAAATTGCCTCCTGCTTTTAGCCCTGGGTGTGTGGAGAAGCTAATTTTCATGGCTGTCTTGGTCTTCCAGGACATCTGTGGAAGTGTAGCTCCATCCTTTGGTCCTCACCTGCTGGAAACTCCACAGATACCTGAGGTTTCTTCCCCTTTGAGATGAGTTACTATCCCAAAGCCTTGACCCGCAGGAAGGTTGCTGGCAGCTGGTGTGCGTGCTGCAGCTCACCCCACTGTCTGGGTGCCAGACTGGCTGTGTTGGTGTAGGACCACAGAGCCTGTCGTCCTGCTGCCTTCAGTGCCGCCTCCTGATTGTGTGATAACAGCTGCCACCACCACTGAGGGGCTGTTGCTGGCTGACAGGGATGAAAGCATTCTGTAAGGGAAAGGTGGCCTCTCCCAAAGCACCTCGGGAGTGAGCAGGTATCGCCCTGGCTCTCAGACCAGGCTGCTTGGTGGGAAAGGAGATGTTTTCTGTGTTAACTTTTGATCTGAAGTTCTCAGTTCAGTGTGCAAGTGAGAAACCACTCACCATCAGAAATGGGGATGTCCATTCGAATGAATATTGGAGAGGGTTTCTCCAGCAGCCACTCACAAGCTGTGAGTGAGGACTGGCTGGGGCAATGCCTGACTTGCTGATGAACCATTCTGTGCGAATGATCTGTGCTCTCCTTACTGAGCTCTGCTCCAGCAAGCACAGGGAGCTCCACCGGGGTTGTGGAGCTGAACTTGGAGTCCAGGTCCAAGCCACCATGGGAGTCTTGCACCATCCTTTCTAGGTTGCTACACACGTGTGCTGCCTCTTGCTCTTATGTTTTGCTGAGTCATGTTACAGAATTTCTCAGTAAGGAAATGTGTGGCTTCCCTGAGTAATCTGCTTCCTCTCTGTGAGACTCCGTTGGGATTACAGACAGGAAAATAGTGAGGAAGGCACAGGGAGGGGTAGGAAGCAGGAGCCCAGAGCATCCTTCTCATTCCTATGGGGTGCAGGAGCAGTCACAAGCCTTGCAATGTTCCAGTTAACATTATGGCAAACATAACATGACAAAAAGGCACTGCTGAGCAGCTGGGTGGACCCCCTTGGCATTGCTGGGTAGGTCTGTGGTGTGCTCCACAAATGTGGAATGATACCCACTGTCCCATCCAGGAGTTTTTTCACAGGAAAGGTGGTCTGGCTTTAACTGGTCAGACAGAGCTAACTGGAGCTGTGGCATTAGATAACCGAGTGACCCTCTGCAGAAATGACTCTTCAGCAGTCAGTGCTGGCTGCCAGCAGGATCTTGCCTACCAAGTTAAATTTACTGCAGAGGCTAAAAGCACAGTAATTAAGGTAAAACAAATATTAGCTTGAAGCTGTGCCTGTAGCTTGAATCACACAGCTCTACTTTTGATGTGAGGCTTGATTGGAAAACCTTATGTTTAATTTGTGTTGCATTAGTCTGATGGCAGCTGGTTTTGTGGGCTGAGCATGAGCCAGATCTGCTGCTGTCATAAAGCTCTGGCTCCACTAATGCAGCGCTGATTTACGCTGGGTCAGGATCTGGGCCAAGTCTCCTTGCTGGGTTGCTATAACCTGTATGGTTTGGGCATTTGCTGGGGTGATGTTTGAGGACAATCAAATAGTAAGTCAGCCGGGGAGGCAGAAAATACTCTTTTCCTTCCTGTGGGGCAATGTTTTTATTTTTGTTAGGCCTGTCTGTAAATGAAGCTAGATAGTGCCTGGATTATGCTTCAGCATCTCCTTGTACCTGAGTGTGTGTTAAATATGGAAGGAAATGCCTGGGGCAGAGAAAATGTCCTGCCTCCACCATAGCCAGCATGTGCTGGACTGTCCCGTAGCAGGCGGATGCAGGGATGCTCTGGGTGGGCAGCTCCCAGGGAAGGAGGTGGAAAGGACCCCTGGGTGCAGCAGCGCATGCCCTGGGGCTTGCTGCTCTCCTCCACAGCAGCAATTTCATGGCTCCTATCTGCTTCCAGAGAAACACAGACTGATGTCAGCTCTAGTTACACCTGAGACTCTCCTTATGCAGTCTGCCTGCTTGAGCCTCTTCAGCCTTGGCAGAGCCAGGCTCGCAGGATCGTGAGCAGCCCTGGGGTTTGCAAACACCCTTCTGAGCTCGAGCCTGAGCTGTTTCTCTGGGTAAGAGTGGACTTCAGGGGAACATCCTAGTTGTCAACCTCATCTCAGCTTTACGCTCAGCCTCCAGATGCCAAGCACTAGCCCCAAGGTTGTCTCATCCCCATGGCACATCGTGGACTTCAACTTAGCCACGTGTAGTACGCATGGTGTGGCTTGCCTGGAGGCAGAGAACGGCTTGGTGCACAACCCAACTCGTGTGCTGTTGCAGGATGAAGCTATGTGAGCTGCTATGTGAGAATTTTGGCTGTGGTGGCTGAGATCCCAGCCTGGATTGCTACCTGGGAGGTGCTGATCTCTGCCTGGATTTGAGTTTTTGACTTTTCTTGTGTCAAGTTTTGCCTGGAGCTCCACACCCATGGAAAGAGAGTACGTTGTGAAGGGAAAGCCCTGGCTGAGAAAATCCTCTCCCTTGTGTTTACGTCCTCAACGTGAGTGCAGTGCCCTTGCAGCACTTTTCTGCTGTGGGAATAACGTGAACTTTTGACTCTTCCTGAGTAACACTTAGAGCTGCTATCCCTCCCTTCCTGTGCTGCCAGCCTGGTTTCTCTCCCTTCATTTTTGTGATTTCATCTGATCCCAAATCCAGGCCCTGCTGTGTGCAGAGTAACCATGGTTACTCTGCCAACCACCAGCTCTGGGTTTTTTTTCCTACTTGTATGAGTACCGGAGGTGCTGGGGCTGTGGCAGGATGCCTGGGAGGGCATTGCAGGTTGCAGCCTCCCTGAAGCAAACTAACTGCCTGTGTTTGTGCTCCCTGAGCAAGAGGAACCCTGAGATGTGGCTGGGACAGGAGGAAGCTCAGTGTTTGGTGCCTAAATATTGACCTGATGTCTTGGGGAAGGTTTGAAGGAGCCTGCACTTCCAGCTTGGAGCTGCTGGGGTCTTGTACACAAGCTGTGCTTGGGGCAGGCACCCTTGGTGGGACAGGACCCATGTTTGTGCTCTGCTCTGGTTATGAGACTTAGAGCATCACCGCTGAGGTGCATATAAGCCCTGCAGAAGACTGGGTGTGTCTGGTGGAGAGATCTGGATGGAAAATGTTGCATTGGATCGGTCATCTTGCAGTGAAAAATGACCATCCTTTCAGGGACGTGTTGAATGATCCCTTAGGAAAATGATTACCAGGAAAAATGTGTTCATTACTTATCCTTTGGTAGCACAAAGACTCTACTTAGCTCTGATGTTCCCCCCGTCAGAAATCTGAAATAGAAACAACAGGGTGATGCTGGGCCAAGCAAGCTTGTAATGGCTTCTATCAGCTTGCTGCTGGTTAAGCAAAAGAGTGAAATTTTGATCTGGGAAGCTGGGAGGTGAACAGCTTTGTCTGGAAAGCTTCCCAACGCATGGCCTTTGGATGTCAGAAATAAGGCACCCCTTTAGAGTGGTCACAGGGTGGCCCTGCTCTTCAGTGTGTGCCTTGCCACCACGTGTCCTCGTGCTATCCCTGCCCTGGCACCTCTGGCTTGCCAGCCAGAGTACTTGGGAAGGGGCCATGGCATTCCTGGGGGATTAGTTTGGAGATAACATGAAAGTATAACCCCACATGACTCGAAAGCTGCACGCACCAGGATTTATGGTGGGGTTTCCAGCAACCCTACCACAGGAGTGTCCCATGCCTGTGTCAGAACATGTTGGAGGAAGAAAGCAATGCAGGAAAACTAGGAAAGCTCCAACTCTGGTGTATGTTGTTCTGTATATAGGGAATAGCATCTCTGACTTCTCTGGGAAGGTTTATATGGGTGAAATTACATGTGTGATGAAGCTTTTTGGAAGATCTGGTTCACAACAAGATTTGCTGCACTGCTTACTCAGTGTGAGCTGTGGGAGGCTTGCAAGAATTGTTAAAACAGAAGCTGCACTAAAATAACTCCCCAGGCCAGCTCATTTCCAGGCAAAACCATGCTGAGTCACAAAGCGAAGCTCAAACTATATGGTCTTCACAAATACATTCATAAACACATGAGGTATCCTGGCTCTTACCCAGTCTCTAGAGCAGAGCATCCCGTAGGGCTTCCAAGGGGATGTCACACCTCGAGGTGCATGGCTCTGCTGCAGTGGGTTTATTTTTATTACCAGGATGTCTACCCACATCAGAATTAGTGGGGGGTATGAGAGACTGGAGCACTTTTTGCTTGGCTTGGGTTAAGTGGAAACATCGAGAGCAAGCCCCCAGCTGCCGGCATTGGGGTCCCTCAGGTGAGGAAGGAGGGGAAAGCTTGGGAGGATGCTTGTGCTGCAACAGGTTTGTCACTGGCCTTGGGAAATGGCCTGGTTCAGATGCCTGAGCTTGCGCTGGGGTGGTGATGGTGGTGGCTCTTCCCTGGTAGAGCTGGGTGGTGTTGAAGGGTGAGGAGCCTTCCCTCAGTGCTGAGTGGGCAGCTGGAGTCTCCTCCCAGGTCAAATCCATTGCACTGGTCCAACCATCAGTGAAAAGAGACTGGAGGGAAGCCTGGATGGGGAGGAAAACAGAGGAGCCTCTCTTTCGGTAGAGGTTTTGAAGACACTTACAGCCATCAGTGCTTTGAGGGCTCTGGAGCATCTTGCTGCTATCTCTGCTTTGCAATGGCCAGAGCTAAGTTTCTCGAGCCAACACTGCTCTGGAAGGTGCAGTAGAAGGTCAGAGATATGGGAACGTGACACTGGGTGTATCCCTTCCCTTCCACGAACAAACTTAATGTTGGGCACTGGGTGGGTTGCTGGTACGCTTACAGATTTCCACTAGAAAGAGGTAGAACAAATCAATTGTGTTTATGTGTTTGAAAACCAATTTCATAGGTTTTCTTTAAAAGCTGCTTTTGGGAAGCAAAAAGTTGAACTTGATTGCACAAACACGCTTGTGTGACACAAATGTATTTGTAAATGTGCCCATGAATGTTTATATACACACAGAAAGTGTTGAAACTTTGTAGAGGTTGCTCCTCCACCCGCTCACATCACAGTAACTGGGTAGGTCGTGAGTTGGCCTAAGCAGTTGGGGATGCTGTGTGGTAGCCTGGTGTTACAGCGTGCAGAAGATGAATCTCAATTCCGTGCACTCGTTCCTCATAGCCCTGTGCTTTGTGCAAGCAAGAAATTGGTGTGTCCTGTTTTGCAGGGGTATTGGATTTTGGATGGCGATGATCCTGCAGTCCTGCAGGCTTTGAGTATCTGATCCCCTTCCCTTAGCCTGAGAAAAGAGCTGAAGGGAAAAAAGAGGAGAAGGAGGTTACTCCTTGTTTGGGACTGCAAAGGGTTAACCGCTGCCTGAGCTCATAGACCAGCCTTATGGAAGTTGAGCAATCTGGGATTCATTAGGGAAACTCAAAACCGGGAACTGAGAGCTCCATCCAGTAGGAAAGCTTTCTTGGAGGTTTGGAGCGCGTTTTCTTCAAGCGAAGCGCTGATTTGAAGCGGCAATGCCAGAATTTCTTGCAGGGGCCTCCGGGAAGTGAGGGACGAACAGGCTGATCTGTTTGAACCCTCCCAGCAGCTTAGCATGTAACTTTTATTGCTCTGTTGTGTCTCTCTCCCCCGGGCTGACAAAGCGCCCATTGTTCACCCTGGCACCGCGTCCTCCTCCGCGCCCCGTGGAGACCGTGGCCTCTGGCGATCTTGTTCCCGGTGGATGTGGAGGCTGAGGATGCAGGGTGCCCTGAAGGGATCAAAGGCATAAAACTGGCTGGTGAGATGGTTTATGGCCAGATGTTGGGGACCAGAAAGGGCTCCTCTTGCTTCCCAGAGGAGGTGGCTTTTTCTCTACCTCTGGGCTGCTTTGCAGAGGTGATGAGTTAAAAGTTTACTGGGTGTCCATGGGGAAAAAAAAAAAAAAAGCCTGTGAGCTGGGAGAAATAATGACAATGAAACTGTGGAGTGGAGGGCTGGATGGTGCTGGGTGGGTTTTGCCAGGCACACTGGGGAGAGAGTGTTTGGTCCCAGTGTGGCTGGGACCAGTTGCCTCTGTCGGACGTGGCTGCAGATGCGCTCTTATTTTTGCTTTCCTCCCTCGGAGCTTCACAGTTAACTGAGAGAATTATCCTGCCAACTCCCTCCCCTGCCAACACCCAGAGGGCTGCTCCCATCTAACTCCTCCTGCACCCTCTGGGCTGCTCTGCTGTCTGCTGCTGTCCCCGTGATCTCCCTGTGCTTGGTGGGATTATGTGCTCTCTCCGGGCACCGGGGGGTCATGCTGGGCCCCCGCCACAGGAGAATGATGTTTTTATTTTCTGTGTCTTCAGCCTTTTGTAGCAGGGCTGTCCCAAAATGACCTTACCACCCTGGCCGCATGCTGTGCACGTTCAGGAAGGGGAAAATGTGGCAGATCTGCAAATGAACTTGGAAGGTCTCTGCTTGTCCCCTTGCTGCTGAGTGGGTGAGGTGGGGAAATGCCTGTAAATGGCAGGAGTTGCACCGTGCCCTGGTGTTAACAGGATTTTCATCCCATAAATGGTGTCAGGGTTGGGCTTATCTGGCGTTTCGCTTGCACGGAGGCCTTGCTCTCTTGCTGGCTTTCTCCCCTGTTCCGACCACTTTCCAGCAGCACCCATGGAGGTTTGGGGGCCTGCAGAGGACAAGCCCTTCATATCACCTGTGGGCAGAAAGTGTCTTGAGGGTGTGAGGAGCTTGAGGATGAGCAGCATGATGGGTTCTGTGCCAAACTCTTACAGTTTTTGAGGTGGCAAGGGTTCACGGGAGAGTCAGGTAGCAGGTATGGTCATGTACTTTTATGAACTTGGAGAAACCTCTGCTTTTGTCAAGATGAGATGAAGACCTTTGCTGTGTCATATGGGTGCCCTGCCCACAGTTGCTTGTGTGTTTGGCTGTTTCTGGGCTGGTCCAAGGCCTATGGGCACTGGTGCAGGAAACATTTTGGGGCAAAACAGTGTGGTGTAACACCTCTAGAAAGAAAGTGCTGAGAGGTGTCCTCAGACCCGTTGGGAACAGCACCCCTGAAGCAGCAGCATATGTGTCCTGGTCCATGCTGGGACAGGAGTGTGTGCATGGAGGGGTGGGGTGGGGTCAATACCCCTCTTGAGATGGATGAAGCTGGAGACTTGTGTGGGATGATGAGTCCCTCCTGTCCTGGCTCCCAGGCTGTGGTGTATCAGCTGGATGCAGGATGAGAGGCTGGAGATCCTCAGCAGAGTGGGTGTGGGAGCTGCAGTCCCCTCTGCAAAAGGGGATGCATTCAGCAAAGGGCTTCTTGCAGTATTTGCAGAGCTTCCAGACATGGGTGAGCCCTGGTCTTGAGGGGACACCCCTAGGCTCTGCCTCTCTGGGGGCTGCAAGCAGTAAGGGCTCCTCAGGGGTAAAGATTTGGGGGCGGCTGTGGCAGCAGGGGGGCAGGAGGTGGATGCAGAACAGCATACAAACATCTTGTCCTTTGCATCCGACTTCATTTGTCGCTTTGGAGTGCGGGCCATTGCATCTCTGAGGGGAAAAAAATGTCCAGAAATTCCACAGACCCTTCAATATCGTTTCTGTTTTACAGCGAGACAAAAAAGGTCCCTTTGTGTGAGGGCTGAAAGAAATAGCCCAATCCCACAGCCTCCCCGAAATCTTAATGTCAACTATTTGCCTCCTTGTGTTTTCACATAAACAAGTGCTTTCTCCTGAATGTCTGTGCTCTGGCTGCTCCCCCTGCTCCTTGGTGCCTGCGGGATGGACAACCCAGCCCCCTCATCCATCTCCTGGCCAGGCTTGTGTGGGACTGGCCAGAGAGCAGCAAGAAAGGTGACTAAAGCTGATTTTGGAAGGATATAAACAGTTTGAGCTGCTTTTAATCCAAGGGGCTACTGCTTGTTGGGTAGCAAGGAGCAAGAACTTGCTCAGATCTGAGCACAACCACAGGGAACCTGGTGAACCAGCCCTGTTCACACCAGCCTGACCCAGTATCTCATTCTACTCTTGCTAAGGCATCACCCATCCTGCATT
The DNA here is from genome assembly GCA_011801015.1 of Ardeotis arabs. Taxonomy (NCBI): domain Eukaryota; kingdom Metazoa; phylum Chordata; class Aves; order Otidiformes; family Otididae; genus Ardeotis; species Ardeotis arabs. The sequence continues at coordinate 12,364 of JAAGAY010148526.1, forward strand.
GGGGTCAGATGCTCCCCTGGTTTTGGTGACTATCGAATTAATAGCACTACACAGATCGCAGCAGCTGAGAAACCACCCCTTCTATTTTAGTTGCTGTTTGCATATACACACTGGAGAGTCTTGGGTGTAACGATGTCTATCCTGGACTCTGCCTTCTTTTTTTTTCCCAATCATGTTCCCTTCCCCTTTATAAGAAGAAAAATTAGAAGCTAAAAAAAAGACTATAATATTGTGTCTGCAGAGGAAAAACAAATAAGTTTCTCAAACATGAGTGCCAGCAGCGTTCCTGTGGTGGTTGTTCATTCAGCTGCACCGCATGCGTGTGCTGCTTGGTGTTCCTGTTCTCGGCCGTGTAACCGGATACATCACTGGGCACGTTGTAAAATGTCCTGTGGAAGTTGGGGGATGCAGTGCCTGCACACTGCTGCTGCTGTGGAAACCCTCTTTTTTTTTTTCTCTCGTGTGCTGCTGTCAGTTTATGAAACTCAGGGCTTTTGGGGATGGAAGCTGGTCCTGGTAACTGAACGTGGATCCTGGGGCTAGGGCAGCGCTTGCTAAGGAGCTCTGGAGAGACGTGAGGTGGTGGAGGTGATGTGGTCCATGTGGGTTCATCCCTTGCCTCTTCATCATTTGGGGTGATGTGCTGGTACCTGCTGGCCTGGGGTAGGATCTTGGCTAACTGCTCTTGAGCCATCGTAGTTTACTCCGTGGTCCAACTTTCAGTGGATCCAAAGCCCCTTGGAGACTACACCTGATGTCAGATCAAGCCCATTCTGGAATAAACAGAAAAAAAACCCCCTCATATGTCAAGCTATTTGTTTCTTCCATTGGGTTTTCACTATGGTCCTAGCACCCAGGCAGGTTTTCTCTCCATCATGGGGATCTTGAGTTCCCAAATCTGCCTTGCTGCCTCTTCTGTTGATCTTCCTCCTCCAGCCCTCTCAGAGCCTGTGATCATCTCTTCCCATCTTTATCATGCAGCTTCCCACTTCATGTGTATGGGGAGGAGTTTGGGTTGGAAGCAGTTCATGGAGAATTTCAAACAGTAAAATCAGATGAATGAATGAATAAAGGGTAGTTTTGTTGCCCTTATCCTTTCATCGGCTTTATTTTGTTCCCAGCAGTTCATTTTACAATTGCTGTTCCATCTGACTTCTTGCTGAGGGTCAAATTAAAGTCCTGCTGAAGATGGGAGCAAGCTGCTGTTGAGTTGCGTAGGACAGGTACAGTCTGAAGTTGACTTCTGGCAGAGTAGCGCTCATTTCTCTTCATGTTGCTTAAGCTGAGAGGTTGAAAAACCTTTGGACGGGAACCTCGGAGGCAGGAAATTCCTGTCCTGAGGATCCCTCAGCAGCACAGGCTAAGCTAAGGTTGTAAAATACAGCATTAAGATGTGCCCAGTGGTGTTTGTCAGCGTTCCTGGACAGAGGGATGTGGTTTTTCCAAAGACGTGGAGATTATGAAGGGACATCAGCTGCTGATGTCTTCCCAACTTAGATCAGCAGTTTTTAGCTCTGCACTTCTATTTGGCTGTAGAAAAATAGATGCTCAGGTTTGATGGGAAAAATCCCATGTCAGTGGAAGATGACATCCTAAGTGTGCTGCTGGCAAGAATCTTTCCACCAACTTGGGTGTCCTGTGCGCTGATCTCATGCTGCAGGAACACATGTGGCTGCAAGCTGCTCGGCAGGGATGTGCTGCACAGGTTCCCATGGCCAGAGTGAACCAAGCGCTGCATCGTCTCCCTCCTCTGCCCCAGCCTTTGGAGATGCCGGCTCCTGCAGGCCAGTGCACCCCAGCCAAAAGGATGGGAACCGCATGGCCAGAGCCAAACGAATGGGAACGAGAGGCTGGGGGCACAGAGCCTGTCAGCAGGGGCTGGCTTAAAAACAAATGAAAGAACAGAGGAAAAAATAGCTTTAAATACTGCGAACTTTTAAAAACACAAAATAAAAGCTTATTCTTTTACAGAGTTCCCTTTGCAGCATGTAATTTCATTTCCCCCCATTTGCTTTTACTACTTGCTCTGGGCGCTGTCAGAACAACCTGATTTATAAGCAACAGCTCTGGCTGTTTTTCAGGCGAGGCTCTCTAAATATAAGAGCGTGAAACATGTCCCGCTGCCAGCAGCTCTTAGAATTAAAGCTCGCATGAGTTGTAGCACGAAGCAAAGTGCTGGGTGCTTTATGGCTTAAATGTCTTTCATAAAAAGCAGCCCTCCCTCCTTTCTCTTGGGATAATTTTTCCTTTTATTACACAAAATATCTCAACTTGTAGTTGGAGAAAATAAAATAAAACAAGCAGTGGCTGTTACTTTACTGTTTCCCTGCTACCAGATCCCTTGTGTACCATCAGTAGAGTGTTGTAGATCATGAGGGAGATGTTTATTGACCAAGAGTTTTAGCAACAGTGCTTTTTCCAAGGTTTTCTTCCCATTCTGAAGAGGTAAAGAAAATGAGCAAAGTGAAGCATAACACAATGGCAAGTACACAGCATAGCCTGCTAATTTTAAATTAATTGATAATAATGTCTGAAATTTGGGAAAGCCTTAATTGTCAGCTTGAACAAAACTTAGCATGTGCTTTAATGTTCTGGTTAATAACAAAAAGCTGTGGTCACTGGGTGATGTTACTTCTGTGTATCTGTCCTTGAACAGGGTCTCTGGTTTGGCTTTGGAAGCACCTGGCTTTGGTGCTGATTTTTTGGATGCAGTTAGAAAAAAAATTTGGACCTTTGATTTTCAGCATCTTGAAGCTCAGAAGCATTTGATTTGGATTTAAAGTTGGCCACATGTGTCCCTGTTCTCAGACAAATCATAGTTCTCGTTGGTGACTTCTACGCTGAAGTTCTGGTATTGCCCGTTTTCATTCAGTGTCTCCAAAGGATCATTGTTTGAAGGAGAGGTCTCTTAAACTTCACTCTCTGAAGTGTGTGGCTCTGGTATCCCAACAACCTGAATTCGATGGAACAGCCCGGTTAGCCTGAGCTGGCTGGAGGCTCGTGCTGCCAAACCAGCGAGAATTTACTTGAGTGGGTCCATGGTATTAGTCTGGCAAAGCTGGATAGATGTGGCAACTTATTGTGTACAAAGGACTTTTTTTTTTTAACTGAATGCATTTACAAATGCTAGGATGCATCTCATAAATGCCACTTCTCTGTGGTTCTTGGGGGTGAAGGTGGTGAGTCCTTCTGTGGCTGTGGAAAAGCTGTGAGAAACTGTCCTCCTCCTCCAGCCCATCTTCTGCTGTTGAACTATGGCAGCTCTCACCCAGACCTGAGCCCAGAGAGGGCTCTTGGCTTTCATCTTGGTCACAAGTTGACCCAGAGGGTCTGGAGGATGCTGTGCAGTGAATTCCTCTGCAGTAACTTGGAGGATATGAAAGATAGCTGCAGCCGTGGCCCGATGTACATGGCACGCAGACACTCAGGGGCTGGGTCTCTGTATGGGGAGAAGAACAGAATCTCTGTATGGGGAGAAGAACAGAAAGAGATCTCTGGATTTTTAGCTCCCAGATGCTGGTAAATCTTAAGAGGATTTCCAAAGATTAGGACTGGAGCACCCCTATGAAATGGCCTGGCTGGCTCTCCAGAGCCAGGTTGGAGACGTTTTAATATTGAGGAGTTTGCCAAGGTCTGGCAGACAATAAATTTCCAAGCAGACTGGTCAGAGGTGTAAAATCAGCACCCTTGTAAAACACATGCTGTGTACACATCTGCCTTGAACCTCAGCCTCTCCTCAAACAAACTCCACTTGACGTTAAGATGAAGGTCTGGTCAGGTATGAAGTTGGGAAGCTGCCAGCTCATCTGAAGATGCCTTTGCTCTGCAAGCCCAAACAGGTTGACCCGGCCTGCTACAGAGAACGGCAGGTCTCTACTTGCCTCGAACGGCAGATATGCTGCCTGGCCCCTGTCCTCAGGGAGCTGCTCAGCACAGGCTGTCCCCAGAGCAGGACAGGGACCCTTGTGCTCCACAGCTGGTCGCAGGCTGCTGCCACCTGCCTGGCTGGGTGGGCACGGCTGGAGGGCTGCCCATTGCTCAGGAGAGTTAAGTCAGTCTCCTGAATTATTCTGTTTAGGTACTGCTCCATTGATGACAGTTTAAAAAAAAAAAAAAAAAAATCAATGCTGCTTTTGTGGATGGGGCTTTCAAACACACTCGCTCTCACTGAAGTCAATGGAGAATTTTTGGGTTGGATGAGTTTTATTTCAGGAGGAAAAAGTTAAGCTAACACCAAGTGTTTTTACAGTCCCATTCTAGATATTACATCCTTTAAGACCCTTTGTGGATAGTTTCCAGGTGGAAGATTTTTTTTTGGGGGGTCTTATATTCCAGAGCTGGCACTTTCAGAAAAGGCATGTGAAGTTTGACATGGAATTTTTCAGAAATGTCTGTGTGCTCTAGGGACCTGGCTCTCAGCTAGCAATACTAAGCTGGCTTTATACTTGCACCTGAGCAGGTGAGGTGCCCTGATGCTCTTGGTCTGCTAATTGTTGATTTTAGGTGTTTTCTAATCTTGCTGCTTCAGTTGGGTTCTGTCTTTATATTTGGCATTGGCTGCTTATTGTAGGGAAGGGAAGAAGTGAATTCAGGCGTGTGCTGAGTTTGAGACCCAACGAAAGCACGGGACGGGATGTGGATGGAGAGCCTCACGCAACCTGATGGCTGCTTCTGGCTGCACCTTCTGCCAAGGGTGGACAACGAGAGCAGACAGTGAAGAACGTGAGGTGGAAGCAGAGATGGGAGGGGAATGGTGTGGTTTTGGTGGGGGGAAGTCCTGGTGCTCAGGGCTGCAGGGAGCAACCAGGCTGGTGGCTGTACTTTCCGTGAGGAACCATGTTTTCCAGTGGTTGGTCTGCAGGTGGCCGTGGGGCTGGGCTGATGGCTTGTGACAGCGGGCTGGGAAGAGCTGTGCCTTGTCCCAGTTGCTTGGCAGGCCAGACCTGATGCTGAGCTGGTCTCTGTTAGCAGCGTAGGCTGCGTTAGGATCAGGTTTATCACTGGAAACCGCAGTTTGGAGGGAATGTGAAAATCCCACCGTGGTGCTCTGCAGTGCGTGCTGGTGAGATCCCGAGCTGGCGTTGTGACAGGAGAGGAGCGTGTTGGAGCCCTTCCCACAGGAACAGTGCGTGAGGAGATATTTTGGTGTGAGCAGCTTCAGATAAACCCCAGGCAGAGTTTGCATAGGCAATGGCAGGCAATAATCCTGTCACTGCAGTGGTGGGAGGGCAGACAACCCCGTTCTGCTCTGGAAAGCCTTTACCAGGACAATCCTGGAGTCGGGTCTCACTAGCAGGTGCTTATGAAACAAAGGAGCTGATATGCTTAGAGGATTCCCAGGGATGCTGCAGAGCCTTTTCTCCCTGGGCTCTGAAATCACTTCCAGGCCAGTAGCCAAGCACAAGCTGTAAATAGCAAATGGTGGCTGATGATCCCATCTCGTTTTGCTCTGAGATGTTGTCAGCTCTGGGCTTTCCCTTGGCATCTTCTCTCCAGTGCTTTGCATTCCCATCCTCAGCTCCTGGTGCTGTCGTGGCATCTGGCTCTCTCCTGTCGTGTCCTAGGTGTGAACCTGGTGTGGAGGAGTCACTCCTGGTGGTCTCCACAGGGATGTGATGCAGGAAAAGTATGGATGCCTGATGGAACCAGGCTCTGTGGTCAGGGTGATGTTTGTTTCTTCTCTCCCTGGGGCTTCTCTGGTCATTACTGGTTTGGAAAGGGCTGGAGATAAGGTCAGAGGAGAAATGTCTGGGATTTCCATCAGCCCCTGTCTCAGCAATCCAACATGGGCAACTTGGAAGGCAGATCCAGTGGCCTTGTCTGAGGTTTTCTCCACCAAAGCACCCACAACTACACAGGAAAATTCACCTGATGGGTATCCAAACTTTATGCTGTCACCAAACATTCCCACCACATGAAATATCCAAAACTGGGGTTGCTGTCCATCACGCTACCTCTTTCTCACCGTTTAGGAAACTCTAAAACCGTTTTGTTTTACTGTGCTGTGAGATGAAGCTGTAGCAATTAGGCAACACAGCTGAGCCCACGGCCCTTTTGAAACCCCAGCCTACACAAATATTACAAGCAGCAGTATTTATCCAGGATCAAAATAATGCTGTGCAAACACTGAAATATTAGGAGACACACCTAGCACGTGCATGTGTCCTCCTGCCCCAAACTTGTGAGCTTAGCTAGCCTGCACATCAGAAAGTCTCTGAGCTGTAAACATCTGGCTTGGTGCAGCAAAGGTAAATGTTCCAACGAAAACACCAGGCGTGTGAGCGAGAGGTGTGGGCTGGAGTCACATCGCAGCACCATAACCCTTGTCTGTCCCTAACGCACCACCTCCTCGTGGTCATTCCTCCCCTTTTTGTTGCACAACTGATTGTTTGGGTGAGGGACGAAGCTGGATCTCCTTTTGCTCTGCCTGTTTTGTTTTGGGGCTAGATGCAGAAGCAGCTCCCCATCTCCTTACGGCGTGGTCCTCACCCACGTCAAGCTTTGTGAGGAGCTGGTGCTGCTGCTTTGACTGTGACCCTCGCTGTCACCCTCCCTGGCACCCGTCTCACAGTTGTTTGGGTCTGGCCCAGGAATGGGCGGCGAGGTTTTGCTGAGCCTCTGGGGCACACGACGTTCTTTCCATGGGCTTTGTTAGCGCTGAATTAAATTTACAGCTCAGCCCCGTGCGGTGGCTGGCTGCCCGGGTTTCACTTGCTGTGTTTATTCGTTTTACAAAGACCTGAGCCTATAAAAATGGGGAAGAGGGCTCCAGATCAGCTCTTTTTGTGCCTCGTTAGTGGTGTTTGGTGCCTGATCCTGCTGTTTTAGCGTATCTGGCACGTATGCATGCTTGCCGTCGTGCCTTGCGTGGTTGCTGCTCGGGGCAGTTCCGGGTGTGCTGTGTCGTTCTGCTGAGGCTGGGGGTGCCCTGCTCTCCACCCTGGCACTCTGGAGGATGGGCTGGGCCAGAATTCCATAGCTGTCAGAAACACTTGGAAAGTAGTTGAATTGTCCTTTAACAATTTTTTTAACCCTCTTGTGGTGATTTTTGCTGCGTGTTAGACTGATGAGCTAAATTGTAGAATAGTTCTGTAACGGGGGTTAAAAACTCCAAATAGTGAGTCAGAACAGGCATTTGAGGAGACATGGACTATCTCAGCTTGTCAAAATAAACATTTCGTTTAAGCACAGTGTGCCACTGTCTGAAAGCTCATAATTTAAAACCGGACTTTTTTTGGTTTGGCTTTTCCCCATTGTGAAGCTGAGCGTGTACCATAGGTACAGAATGGCACAACTTTACAGCAGTGTGACCGCAGTGAAACATTTTTCATATGGAAACTTTTTTCCCCTGAAAACACATCAGGCTGTTTCTATTTATAAACTTCAGGAAGCGCCTGGGCTGCCTGTTGGCTGATCGTTGCTGTACGCTGCGTCGCCATACGCTGCTACCCCGCTGCTGAGCCATCAGCTTGTGCTGCGTGGGGCTGTCCCGGCTGGATCCGCTGCCATCTCCCTCACGGGGAGGATGTCTGGCTGTTTCCAGAGAGCACGATTCATGCCGGGGAAGCGAGCGGAGCCCCGACGCGTGCCCTTGCGATTGCCCTGCTTATTGTCGGCAGGCGTTTGCGCGAGTGCTGGGTTGCGGCCGGGATCGCGGAGGGGCCGGGCAAGGGGAGCATGGGGAAGGCAGCGCTCGGTGCCGGCCACGTTCCTGCAGTGCGAGCGGGAGCACAGCTTACGTAAAAGCAAATTCCTGATGCTTTGCACAGCCGGAGCCTGTCCAGCACCAGCTGTGACGTGGAGTGGCCACAGTGCAGGTTCCTGGGCTTGGGAGCCTGTGGGATGTGACTTGGTGCAGAAGCCACTGAAAATACTTTTCCTCCCTCCTTCTGTCCCTACAACTTTAGCAGAAGACCATCTGAAGCAGCATATTTCTTTAAATGCTCTAATTCTCCTAACACTCAAGCTCTGAGCTTTTTGTTTTTAATTTCTACCGGGAGCTTGTGGTGGGACTTTGGGAGAAATATCTGTGGCTCTGTTCCTGCATGTCCCTGTCTCTGAACAGAGCTGGCACCCTCTCCTGATGAGGACCCCGGGTATCGCAGCTGAGTGTCAGAGCCCCACCAAACCCTGGTGTGTTTATTGTGGGTGTTCCCCTGATAAGTGTCATAGCTGGGTCACAAAGAGCTGACCTTCTGCAGGAGAGAGGAGGAGAAAAGAGGCAGAATTATTCCAAATTTGAAAAAAAAAAAAAAAGAAGAAAATAGGGCACAGTGAGAGGTAAGGACCAGTCTGTCCACCTACACCTGACTGATTTAGGAGCAAGGAGGTGTTTGTGATGTGGGTGAGTTTGTAAATCCCACCTGAAGCAGCTACCTGACCTCCGCTGAGCTTGGGAAGGGGTGAGTGAGGGCTGCCGTGCCCTCTGGGGACTGCTGGTGATCAGGGTGATGGAGGTGGCAAGCATTGGCCTCTACATCTTCATGTGTGAAATGGTCATAAAGCATCTAAGGAGTAAGGTTCAGCATCATTTTTGTGAACTGGACTTTCCACATCTGTAAACCAAATAGCCTTGTAATTTTTTTTTTTATTTTCTACTTTGAAGTTTTTCTTGGACAGACATCTTCCCAAGTAGCTTCAGTCTAATCCCTCCAGCCGCTTCTACCAACCTTGTGGTGTTGTGTTTGAGGTGCAAGACCTGAGTCATTAATGGGTTTTGGGCAGAAAGCTGAGACTGGAAAGATCTTCAGTGACATCTTGTCCTGCTGTGTGCTATCTTGGCCATTGGTCAGTGCTGCAGAAGTGAGAACTACTGATTATTTTTTTTTTCCCCCTTTTGTTTTTTTTCCCCTACTGTGCTTCTTGGCGTGATACCAACCTTCTGTAGCTCCTCCTTGGTCAGTACAATCACATCCTGTGCTCAAGTACAGAAATAAAGGCACGAAGGCTAGAAATGATGGACATCACCTGTATTTCTCCGTGGGTTATTTGAATCTTGATGCAGAGTAACTACCTGGCATGGCACTGCTGTCCTATAGTGGCTGCCTAGCCTTCCATGGCCATAGCAAAACCATCACTGATCCCAGCCACGGTCTTTGGCTCCAAAGAGTGTCGCTGAAGGCATCCTTCTTTCTAACCCTTCCCAGAGAGGGAAGAAGCCAGAAGGTAACCGGCTGCCCTCTCATGGTGTCTGTTTCTTGGGTTCCAGAGCACACCCTGCCCTCGGCCACCGTGAGTCTGCCCAGCCACCTCGACTGGTGCCACCGCTCATGGCCTGCCTACACCACTCACACAGCCCCTGTGGTCAAGATGCTCGTTGAGCAGGATGAACGGAGAAAGGCTGCGTCCAACCGCCTGGCAGAGACAGAGCCAACCAGAGAGCCTCAAGAAACTGGTTTTGAGGAGGAAACCCCAGCACTGGCAAAGCTGAGCAGAGGTAGCAGCTCCACTGGGACAGGGGAGGACTCTGTAGGAATGTCCACGGCTGAGACCAGTTTGCCATCAGCAGATGTTTGCAACAGGGTTATTTTTGCAAGAAAACCTCCCTTGCGTGTGCTACCGTGTAGCTCCCTGACACGTTCTACCAAGAAGAAATGATCTGTCCACAGATAGAAACAAAGAAAAGAAAAAGATGCTCTCAAGTGTCTTTCAGAGTACATTAAACTACAAAAGCAAACAGCATTTAACTTTTGGACTCCTTTCCTAAAAGCCCCATTTGAATGGAAGCACACAGGTGGTAGTATTGCATTTTCCCCTCATCTGACGAAAACCACAACCTCTTCCTACTGAACTTCCTTCACGGGCATCGCTTCCCGTTTGCAGCTTTACTTCTCGGAAACGCCCCACAAAGGGTGCGGCGCAGAGGCAGGGTATGGAGACGCGGATGCCTGTGCACCCACGCAGCCCGGCGCACACACAGGGCCCAGTTCTCTGCTCTCCTGCGCCTTGTGACCCCGCTGGCACGGGTGCTGAGTGCCAGCGGCCACCGTGGGGATTTGGCTGAGGGTGGTGGCCTCTGGGGACTCTCTGTGCCACTGTATCCGCTTGAGATGTTGGGTGGCTGGAGGAAAAGTGTGCTGAGAATTGGTGTCGCCTCTCCTGGAAGATGTGTGTTGCTGAAGGAGCATGGACTGTGTCATGGTTCAGCTGGGCAAGATGTGTTTGTTTTGGTTTTGGTTTTTCTTTTTTTTCACGAGTCCTTAGCCCTGTGTGATACTGGAAAGCATGTACTCAGGGTCTCTAGCTGCTGGTGCACACCAGCTCAGACCTTAGGTGCTGAGGAATTCTGCCAGATTTTTAAAAACTATTTGCAAAGGCATCACCTCATTTCTCTTTGGCTGACAGAGGTAGAATCCAGTTTTTCAGTGCCATCTCTATGGCCACCTTCATTAAGACCTTCCAGCTTGTGCAACAGAGCCTGCAGGCACCTCAGACAGGTCCACCTCTGCATCGAGCACAGCGGGGTTCAAATTGGGCCAAATGCTGAGTGACCACTGAATTAAAGACGATACCTGCGAAGCCTGCGTGCCCCAGAGGTGGCTTCTCCATCACGAGCACTGGTGTGGAGAGCACCTAGAAGGGAGCAGGAGGCTCTGGAGCGGTGGGATGGAGGGTGCCCAGTTGAGCTGTGTGTACTGGTACCCACCGTGTGCTCGCCTGCTGGTAGGGCTCTGCTGGGGATACGTGCGCTTGCATGTCTCTGGAGTTTCCAACTCTGGCAAATATGGTTGAGATTTTTTTGCAAGAGCCATCCCTTTCTGCAGGGGTGATCCCTTCTAATTTCAGATTCCACTTCTACAGGGACTGAACTGGCGTCGGATCTTTTCAACACTTAATGCATTTGAAAAAGTGTTTTCCTTGTGCTGAAAAAAAGTTGTCAATTTTTTTCCATCAAAATTAAATTTGCTTGAGGAACACATTTGCCCTGGAAAACTTTGCTGAAGTTATAAACAACTTATCTAATAATCAGGAGTATTTGCTGCTGTGTCTCGTGTGCTGTTCTGAACTGCTGCTGTCAGCTCATGTGATTTTGGCAGAGATGGGGCCAGTGCCCCTCGTCAGCTGGATGCTTTTGGAAGCAGTGCTGGGCCTCTGCAGGAAAAAAAATGCAAAGAATTAGAAAATGCAACAAAAAAGAGAAATTACTGTTTTCTATGGATGTATAAATAAATTTGTTCCCTGCCCTATTTTGAGCCTGGGTTGCTCACACCCCTCGTGCCTGCGCACGCACAGCCGCCGCGCGTCACGAGCCCAGTGTTCAGCGGGGCGTCTGGCCTGCCAGCCCGCAGCTTTGGTCGCAAGCCACGGAGCTGGGAAGAAATAAATAAACCGTAGTTTCCAGCTCTTCCCTCTGACTTTTTTTCTGTTTGTTGCGAGGGATCCTGGAAAAGGGACACGGTGATGTCATGTGCTTACCTCCTTGCTGACGTGATGACTGCAGGAATAGTTGGGAGCCCCAGCTGGGGCTGTGTCCTTCCTGGTAGTGGCTGGGGGGGGCTGTGGGCACTGTCTGCCCGTACCCCCTTGGCATCCAGCCTCCTGCGTGGGGGGCAGCCATCTGTAAAGGGGCTTGATGGCTGCTATTTTATAGCAGTGACATATGTCACTGATGCTAGGATGGTGTTCGTGGCAGTACTGAAGCAAGTGGAAGAGGTGCAAGATGTGCTGTGAACCACTGTCCAAGCTTCTCAGTGTTACTGGTTTGCTCTGCAATTGCATATTCCCAGCGAAGTGGGGTTAAAGCACTGATTTCTCTCTGGGTTCCAGTACCTAAAGGGGGCTGATAGGAAAGATGGGGAGAAACTCTTAGGACCCCTTGTGACAGGACAAGGGGTAATGGTTTCAAAATAGAGGGAAGTAGATTCAGACTGGACATAAGGAAAAAAAATTTACACTGAGTGTGGTGGAACACTGGCCCAGGTTGCCCAGAGAGGTGGTGGGTGCCCCATCCCTGGAAACATTCCAGGCCAGGTTGGCCGGGGCTCTGAGCAACCTGATCTGGTTGGAGATGTCCCTGCTCCTGGCAGGGGGGTTGGACTGGGTGGGCTTTAGCAGTCCCTGCCCACCCAAACTATTCTGTGATTCTCTGTAGGCTACCTCTGCCTGTGCAGAGCATGAAGCAGCTGTGAATTGTATGTGCTTGCACGGCTTGGGGATGGCGAGAAGCAAAACACCCACCTTCCTTCTGCCTGCCTGCACAGGGGCAGGGATCTTCTTCATACCTTTGTGTTAAACCATTCTTGATGTTACACCCCTGCCCTCGGTGAACAGCCTTCTCGTTCTGCAGGTGAAAGACTTTGAGTTATTTATAGGCAGTTCTGTGGTGAGGAATGGTGTAGAAAAAGATTGAAATCATCCCTGGAGAGCCAGAAATGGTAGCTGAGGTGACTGAGAAAACACTATTGGGTTGGTTTTATTTTTTTGCATGTGCAAGTGTTTGCACATGTGCTCAAACGTGTGAGTTTGCTGTGGGAAGGGGTCCCAGGGCATCCCTGCAACAGCATCTTTCTAGATGGAGAACCTCGTCCCACGGTCAAGTCGAGGGCTGGCAGAGGCATTGCGGGCTGCTCTCTGCTCTCCTGTTTTCCGCACTGGATGCATTAGCTGGTTATTGGCTTCTTGTGGTTTTTTTTTTTGTTGTGGTTTTTTTTTCCCCCCTAATTTCTTTGTCTCTATAGGAGGGACAGTAATGTGGCTGGGTTGGATTGTGCATGTGCGTTGGAGTTCAGGCAGGTTAAAGCTGCTTTGCAAATGTTCTGGGAGCACAGCTTTCTGCAGCAAAATGGCTAGAGATGTAAAAATTTCAAGGAATTGAATTATTTTATTATAAAAAGCAATTGAAAATGCATTATGTCTTTAGTGAAGGTTAAAGCATTTATTCTCCACAATGAATTGGGGCAAAATGGAAACAAGCAAACCCAAGCGTTATCAAAAATACCTATAGAAAAAAAAAGGGAAAAAACCCAAACACCTCCCCCAAAACAAACAAACCAACCAACCCCAAACCCAAACATGCTGGCTTTGGTAATCCTTAAAATGAGTTTTTCAATAACTTCATTTTAAGGGAAATTTTGACTTTTCTGTTGTCACTAAGGGTTAAAGGATCTTTCCAGAGCTGCAAATTCACAGAACTGTAATTCTGTTTCAGCTTGTTCTGAAATAAATAATAAATATCCTGTGAGGGCTCTGCTGAGCTGCAGTGGAAATCAATTGCTGCTGTTTCAGACCCCAAGGCACAGCGACGCACGGTGTCAGCGAGCCCAGGGCTGCGATGGAGAGGGCGTGGGTGGCACTGGGGACGCAAAGAGGGCTCATTGCCTCGGTGTGCTCTGGGCGTACGCGCGGTGAGGCTGACACCCTCAGTAATGGCATCCTGGGGCTCTGCCCAGGAAAGCTGGGTGGGTGAAAGTTTGGGATCCCTGCCTATGTACAAGGTCATACTAAAGCAGAGCATCAGCGCAGTGTTGGCTGTGGCACAGGGGAATATTGAGGGTCTGAGGAGCGGAGGAGATGTGGGGTGGAATTGACCCCCCCCTACATCTGTCAACAGATGTAGCAGCACCTACTCCGTAATTATAATACACAGCCGGGGACCCAGAGCTAATTGCAGCTCTAAATGACTTTTATTATGCTGCTCCTTGCCTGCTGTATTGAAACCAGATGCTCAGGTTGTTAAATAGATATAAGCCAGGTGCTGACTGCCTTGTTTAAGCAAAATGCAAGCTGATTTCTTGCAGGAGTGAATATGGTCATATATATGCCAGCACCGAAGAGGGGGATGAGAAGGCTGGGGACAATGGTGGATATTGTGGCTTGGGAACCCCCAGTGAGGCTTTTAGTGTTGCCTTCAGACCCGGCTGATGGATCGGCTGGGGGCAAAGCTGCTGGGGGGGCAGTTACTGGTCTCCTGAGCACGTCACCAACGTGTTGCTATATGTTTGGAAACGCATCTCTGGGTGAGACCCCTGCCCTGCTGAAAGGCGCGTGGCTCTACCAGGGTGGCACGAAGGTGACAAACCCTCAGCAGCGTGCGGTGCTGATTCTGGGAGGATGCTGCGGTCTAGGGACTGGATCAGGATCTAGCCCAGCACTTTAACCTCAGAGATGGAGCTTTTCCTTGGAGGATTTGTCACTGAGTTTAATCGGAGTGCTTTATCACGAGCATAGCCAGCAGAAATCAGAGCTGGTCATGAAGCGTTGCTTGGCTAACACCGAGGTGTTTCTGAAATAGTGTTCCTCAACCGTTTTGTGCCTGCGTTCACCACTCCGCTCATCCATCATCACGCAGCCGCCTATGTCAGCAGCAGCTCTGGGCTGGGAAGCGCTCGCTGCTGTCACCCCCTGCAAGTGTCTGAGCCCTGCAGGAACTGAGTCGCCGCCAGCAATTACCGTTAGCAGCTCCCAGCTCGTGCCGAACACCGCCGGCAGTGCCCAACCTGCCCTCACCGTCCCGTGCAGGCGAGATGCTGCAGGCACCGAGGTGATGGAGATGCCAGTGCCCACTGCTCTCCGACCTTTTGCAGCGTTTCATAGAATCATAGAAGCCTGTGGCGATTTCTTTCCTTAGAGGCAGCTTGGGGTGGGTTCTGAGGGGATTATAGGAAATTGAGTGGGAGATTGGAGAGAACTGCTTGCTGTTTGGTTGAAAAGGCTGAACCTGGGTACCTGGAACCCTCTGGGAGTAAAATCAGACCTCAGGGGAGCCTGGGGCAAAGCTTGGGCTCAGGCTTTGCTCAGTCATTCTTACTGGAACCAAAAAGCAGTGGAAAACCTTCAATTTTCATGCAAGAAATCCCCCTCCCCAAGCGCTGCTCTGTCTGTTCGCCCAGGCTACAAAGATTTTTTTTTTTTTTTTTGTTTGTTTCCCTTTCCCCAGTGTTTATGCTGGGTGCAGTTGTGCCACTCTGGGTCTCGGGAACGACTCCGTCTCAGTAGGAGCTTGGTATGATGTCAATGTTTCGAGTGGGTGAAGCAGAGGAGGCAAAAATAGACATTTAGACATTTTTCCAGTTAGGTCTTTTTGAAAAGGAATATTTATAGCTTAGTGCATAAACACAAGCTCTCTTTGTGAATTCGCTACCAATTGCAATGCAGCGCTCAGCCAGCACATTGCCCCTTGGACCCTCGCGCTCTTGGGCTCAGGACCGATTTAGGTGGCTTTGACCTACTCATAGCGGGGCTGGATTGCTTGCAGCAAGCTGTCCTCCCTCGTCTCCAGGGTGTGGATGCAGCACACTTGAGTCTGAGCCACAATTCTGTGGTTAACTCTGAAGTGTAATGAGGACTGTGATCAGGATGGTTTGATCAGGTCGCTCAGTGCTGGGTGCTGGAGGTCCAAATCACTGCATTTCACTTTACCTCCCTTTCCCCACCTATGGAGTTTGGATAATGGCCTTTAGCACGCAGTTTAAAGTGCTTTGAGGCTTTTTCACAGCCGTGCTACTAGAATCACCTCTGAAGGTCTGACCTTGCTTGCAAGAAGTTTTGGATCTCGGTTCACGTCGTGTGGTGTCAAAGCTTTCTAGCTACTGTTTTCTCCGCTGTTTCAGCAGGAAATGGAAGGTCAGATGTACATGGCAGCTGAAGAGCTTTTCAGAGGCCGGCGCTGGCTCTTCAAAAACTGTATTTTCCAAGAAGACTATCCTGCAGCCGCTCTGCGAGCAGCACTGGCTATTTTTGGCAACGTTCTCCATTGCATTTAGCGATCTGAACTGCAGAGAGATGATGCCCTGGAGGGCTTCATCGTGTGATGCTCGCCAGAGGGGCTGGGGCGTAGACGTTTGTGTTTATGGATCTGTTGTGATGCTTTGAACAGCAGCTTGGTGGAGGGTAAACACTGACTCCTGCGGGAGTAAAACTCCCAGGTCTTTGATATGAAAAAGATGTGTGGGCAGAAAGGTGGGGCTGGTGACGCTGTGGGAGTCTCTGCGGGTGGATGGTATTCAGTGCCTTGCAGGATCAGGCTCCTAGGATCCGGGGGGATTTAACTTTTGCACCTTTAAGGCAGGAAAAATAACCCTGATGAGCAAGAGGCTGGAAGCCTGGCACACTCCGTCGTGCTTGCCGTGACACGCAGCTCCAAGGGCGTGCCTCCAAAACATTGCCAGAGAGCTGGATCTCTCCTCAAACCCTTTTTCATTGAACCTTAGCCTGATCTCTGGCCTGCTCTCCAAGCTGCTTGAGCAGAACAATAAATCCCGTTCCCATGGTTTGTCTCATGCTGCCTAGCCATGTGCCGGCCCGTCGAATCCCCACTCAGGCTTGGTGCAGGCTCCGGGCTCAGTGCTGCCTTGCCGGCTCGTGCGTCTGTGCCTCTGCTGCACCAGCAATGGCGTTTCAATTCCTCTCCTGCAGATGCAGAGCCTGGAGAGGCTCAGTACGCCAGCCCTGTTTGCATCTCCTGAGCAGCTCAGGCCTGACCTCTGCGTCGGGCTGTAAGTTCTGGGTGCCCGAACGCTGTCTGGGTGGGTCAGAGAGGGTTATTTGCGGTCTCTGAGTACCAAGGGGTGGCTTGGAAATGCAATTCCACCTCCAAAACCCAGTGAAACCACCACTTCTACAGGGATTTAGCTGTGTTCCTCCTTGTATTCGGGTTCAAGGCTCATCTGGGTGTTGTAGCGTGGATGGGGACCACGGGAAGGAGAGCCCAAATGCTGTAATTCCAGTTTTTCCAGGCTCATCATCTCTCTCCCTGTCTCCATCTTTCAGCTGAGCTGCTTTGGTAGCACAGCGAGGACAGGAGCAAAGCTTTTAAAGGCTGGATGAGATTTCTCTGGCCCAAAAGTGAGGGCAAATACCGATGTTTCGTTCTCACAAAACTCCCAGGACAGCTGCCTTTAGTCTCTGTCTTCAGTGGGTGGACACTTTGAGTCCAACCTTAGTCCTGCAGTGGGAATTCTGGGTGTGCAGTTTGGGTTGAACAAGGGATTTTTCCACTTTTCTTGTAATGGAAATTTCTTCCTAGCTAAATGAAACTTAGATGCTTTTTTTTTTTTTTTAAAGTGTTCTTAATGCACAGTAGATGCTTTCTTAGAGGTGTTACAGTTTCGTGTTAGAAATCTGAGAACCACAAACTGATTTTGGTTTGGTTTTGACCACAGATTTTCAGTTTTTAAATAGATAAATAACAGATCTCTTCCCAGTGAGCCTGGGGAAGGAGAGCTGGACTTTCTCCTCAGTCTGTAGCTGTGCTGGTACAAGACTGGATTATCTGTTTACAAAGAATAGCATTGAAAATAAGTAACACTTTCTCTAGAAAATGCAAATCATCTGTTGAGCTGAAGGAGCACAGGCTGTGAGCCTGTTCCAGAAATGCAGTCCTTGCTTGGGGGAAAGCTCTCCAGTACTATTGGTTTTTTTTTTTTTTTTTTTTTTTTTTTTTCCTCCAAACAGTGATGGTCAGCTGAAGACATGACAGATTGCAGTCATCAGGAGCCAGAACAGACCTGTTGCTCTCCAAACACAACTCCCTCAATGCTGGTGAGATGCCAAAGCTGTGACGGAGGATGGCACAAAAGGCAGCATCTGGGAAAAGTCTTCTGATTTGCAATCCAGGTTGACAATTATTGCAGAGCTCCTGCTTCGAGGGTGGGATGGTTGTGCCCAGATCTTGCACGAGGACCCGTTAGCCCCTTGGTAGGGTGCGTGGAAGGCCACTTTGCTGAAGCTCTTCTGTTGTCAAAAGATTTTCCCCCCCTTGGCGCTGCCATCCTGGGCTCCCTTTTAGCAGCCTCAGTAGATAGATGGCATTCCAGCCACCCACAGAAATTACACCGGCTAAAGGCAGCCAGAAAACTGGGGAGTTTAGAAATTAATCACGTGCCTGTCTGCCATTGCATCCTACGCTTGGTTCCGCAGAGAAGAGCTTGTCATGTGTTACTTCTGTGGAAGATGCTTTGTCCCTTTGTGATCTTCCTCTAAGGCTGCTGTCTTGTTTGTTTGACTATGAAATGCTTTAGAAAGAGCAAACAGTGATCTCGCCTGCAAAATTCAGCAGAGGTAGGAAGCCACCCAGGCCCTTTGCTGTCTGAAGGCGTGGCGGAGGGTTTAGAGGGAACAGGTCCTGCCGCTCTCAGTCTGCAGCCCTGCCCTACAAACTCCATAAACTCATCACACCATGAGATAAACTCTGCTGGGGAGCTGCTTTATAGCACCCCAAGGCAAGCCCTCCTCTGATGCTCACCATGTCCCTCCTCTCTGTTTTCCTTCTAACCACACGTGGGTCCATCAGCACATTTCCTGGAAGATGCTCTAGCAATTAGATTGCCATTGATCTCTCTGAGCTGGAAGTGGGCTCAGCTATGAGCTGAGGCTGTTAGCAGGGCTGTGTTGGATCTGAAAACTCTGCTTGGGGAACAGAAGCTCTCTGTGGCCGCCCCAGCCGTTCTGGGCTGCTGGCCAGACTCCTTCGGATGGATAAATAGCAAAGTACAATGACGATAACGAGAGCTATCCTTTCCAATGGAGAGCTAATCTGCAGCGAGCCGGGCTCTAGACTTGCTGATTCACTCTCTAATGGATAAACAGGGATGCTTTGCACGCACTCCGGCATCTAGACAAAGCGGGGTGCGCAGGGAAAGGTGCTGCTGCTGATTTGTGGTGGGATGACGCGGATGTGTGTCAGCACTTCCACTGGAAACTCTCCTCCGTTGGAGGGTCTGAGAGCGTAACGATGTAGAGATGATGGGGTGAGCCTCTATAAAACCTGGGTGATGCAGGGGTTAGAGGAGGCTTGTTGTGATGGTGGCCTTGAAACCAGGACACAGTAGCTGTGGTGGTTTGCCTGTCCACACAATGGTGTGACTGGAAAGTGCTGTTCGCTTGGTAAGTGGAAGCGAGCAGAGGCCGCATTGCTCCCGGGGAGTGGAGGTTATTGCTTGACGTGGTCGTTACGGGAAAGGCTTGCAGAATCCAGTGCACGATGCTTCCTTCTGCATAGGGCTTTGGCTGTAGCTTAGCATGGAAAAACGCATCCTGCTTGGAGAGGCTGGTCCCAGCAGGCCGCTGCGGAGCCTCCAGTCAGTGGGACGGGGTGATTCCCCGGTGAGTCCGGTGCTCGCAGCCATGCAGGCTCTGCTTTCCCCATAACGATGCAGTCGAGTGGGTGAAGATTCCTGCTTTCCCCTGTCTTCTAAAACAGATTTCCACCTGTGAAAAGCTTTGTGGTGAAGGCATAATCTCTCCGGGCTCAGAGCAGCAGCAGGGGTGAGCTCCTGTGCTTGAAACCTGGCTGTTCAGAGCCTGAGACTTAAAACACGGGGACTGGAGGAGGCACAAGCAGCACTGGGCTTTCATGGCCTCGTGTACTGGAGTGATCTGGGCAGTGACCCATGTGATGGAGGTTGGCGTGGGGCTGAACCCCAGGCCAGCTCGGTGGTCAGCCTCTGCCTGTGGATTTTAGATGTCTATGTTTAATTTTTAATCATCTTTTATTACTTCTTCCGTGCAACGGAACTCATTTTATTTGATCTGCCTTAAAAGCCAAGACAGATTTGTAGCTGTGCTATCGAACAGACACCTGGCAGCAGCCATGCAAAGTTTCCTTTTGGTGCCCCAGGACTGCAACAGCTCAGCTGCTCAGTTTCTCCTACACATGCCCCTATGGCTCCAGGCAGTCGTACAGCAACGGGCTCTCCAGGACACATCCCCGAGTTCTTTCATCTCAGTTTCTTGCTGCTTGCCCAACCAGTCTTTCACTTTCTCTTTAGTTTTCATACAAGTCCCTCCATCCCACCATCCTGAGGCTTGTCCAAGCCTGTGCCCGTGCTCCCAGAGCTCTGCGGGTGCTGGTGGCACTCCTGGGAGCTACTCCGTGGCAGTTTTGGGAGCTGAGATGCCCCCCATGTGCTACCCGGGCACTGCACCCCAGGATGGGAGCCAGGGGTACGCAGGAAGAGATGTTTCCCAACCGATGTATTTCCCGACAGCTCAGTTTCTTTTCCTGCAGCAGGACAGGCTGGTATGAGGTTTTTGGCAAAGATGCAGAGCGAAGAAGTCGAGGGGGAGCCCTGCCTTGGAGGGACAGCCCCACAGAGAACTGCCCCTGATCCTACCGCAGGGAAGGGAAACCTTGCTTCAAAGTGATGTCAGATGAGGGACGTGCTGAGGAGAAGTTTCACTTCTTCAAACAGTCGGGTTTTGGACAATTTCCAAATGAGTTCTGCTGACGAATAAGCACTTTTGCCCTGGAAAACTCTTCCTCCCCCTCCCCTGTAGCAGCGCAGTCCTCCAAGGCAAATGGCCGCATTGCCCGAATTCCAGGCGAGCCACCTCGCCTTCCCGCGCTGTCCCTTTGGCGCACCGTTGCCCAGGGCTGACACAGCTTTTCCTGGGGACAGAGGTCTACTGGGGCTGTGGGTGCCTCTCCCCAGACAGAAGAACCCTCTGTAACCTCCTGGCCAAAAGCCACTGTGTGTTTCCCGACATTTCTCTGGTCTTGTGGCTGGTAACAAGCTGGGGTCATGCTGAACGCAGCTGCTTTTATAATTTAACTGAGGGCATCTTCAATGGGGTTGTGTCGCCTGCTCATTTCCTTTGTGGCAAACCAGGGGTTTCCTGTTGATATTGACAAGGGTGTGGGTACCCCAACAGCATCAAGACTAACATCTCCTGCCCAGGGCTTTTCCCTGCCCTCCAGGATGACTGAATATCTCCTCAGTGTGCAACCTCTGGACATGAAGGAGGCGTTTTAAAGGAGGGTCATTACATCCCGTTTGCAGCATCCCTCTCTGCCCAGCTGTGACACTGATGTACTTGCAGAAATGCTGGTAGTGCTGGCTGGTTTGTAAGGTTGTTGGTGTTTCCTGGGCCTTTTGGGCCCTAGCTCTCTGCTTTTCCTCCTTTCTCTTTCACTTTTGCCTCTTTGTTTTTATGGGTTTTTTTTTTTATGTCTGAGGTCTAATAGGGTGACTCTCAGCTGAGGACAACTTGCAATGACATAATCCAGGCCTTTTGAAAAAGCAGATTAAACATTCTACATACAGCTTCCCCTAAAAGATGCAATGAGCACTGTATTAAGAGGCGGGGTAAAGCAGAATATCCATACAGCAATATATCTCTAATCATACAGAGGCTAAAAATGGGCAGGAGAACACTCCCAGGGAGTCAGTCCCTGCCGCAAGTCCCAGCAGATAATTGTTTTCTTGCGGCATGCCTTGAGCATTAATGTTGAGGGATATTTTGGACCAAGAACTGGGAACCGATCCCAGCGTGCCGTAGCCTTCGTAAGAGCTCCTGGCAAGCCCTTGCTCTTCTTGAACACGAATTATGTGCGAGTCCCGCTGAGCTGCCTTCCCATGGGGCAGCGAGGACACTGGGCTGCGTGCGTGGATACGTCCCTCTCAGCTTGGCTGGATGGATGGGGCTCTACGAGCACCCAGCCCACGAGGTTCATTCGGCGTAGGGTCACGGAGCCAAATGCCGGAGGTTTTCTCTCTGAAATGCAATCTCCTTGTGAAACATGGTTTGTGCGACGGGGGATTGGTTTTCCTGCCATGACCTGCTAAATGGCAAGGTTTGATCTATGCCGTGGGTCGGGGAGCCGGCTGTGAGAAGAGGAGGAAAGGGAGCAAATGGCATGGGCTGACCAAGCGTCTCCTCTGTCCTTGCCCTGGCTGGGGTCCTGCTTTGGTGAAGATGTCTGCACCTGACACTCTGGACTCTCACTTTGTATTAATTTGAAAGACAAATGTGTGTTTAAATCTCAAAAACAGGCTCCTCGGTGCCTAAATCCCTTCTGAAAGTGAGCCTGGGGGGGTTCTGTCATTGGTGGGGTGATTTCTTTTCCTTTCCTTTGGCTATCGTCAAGTCTTGGGTGGCCGTACAGAGAGGGAGAGCAGATGTCCCTGCTCTGAGACAGGTACAAATGGCTATTCTTCAGAAGGGATTGAAGCTGGGGATGAATGCCCCACTTGGACGTTTGTTTTTCTTTTTTTTAATCTGATCTAAGGAACTCAGTTTCGGCCAGCAGCTGGATCCAAACACAGACTCTGTTTCAGGGGCTGTCCCCAACAGCATCCCCGGTTTTCCTCAGTGGAAAATTCATGAGTGATGCGTTTGATGAATGAGGCTCTGTTACGACACAAACGTTTTAGAAACCAGTAAAACCCCATTGGGTTATATAGGATTTGAAGAGGGCGAGTGAGCAAGCTGGTGGGTGGTGCCGTTGGTGCGTAGTTGCCAAGCGCGGCTCCGCACGGACTTTGCTGTTTTTCCTGTTACCCTTTTAGCCTTCCTGAAGCGCTCGTTGCTGCGGCAGGAAGGGCGGTTTGGGCTGCAGAGTTTGTGAATGAGGCTTTGGTGAGGAAGAGGAGGGCGGGAGAGCGCACACGTAGCGCAGGCAGGTGTCCTGCACCCTCCCCGCTGTTCCCATCCCAGCCTGCTCCCAGCAGCTCTGCCAACATGCGGCGGGGATCCGTCCAGTTTGTTTCACCCTCCAGGCTTTGACTTCATACCTCTACAGTTTTCCTTTCAGATTCCAGCCAACTTGGATGATTTTTTTTTTTTTTTCCACAATGTTTCCTCATCTCAAGGGGAACAGAATCTGGGGTCTGAATTCTTTACTTTGCCAAACAATAGGTTTCATATTGACTTAAGCGCAAATATGCTCTCTGCAATCCAACGTAAAGACCTGTGGAGCCAACAGCTCCTTCAAAGTGCTCTGCAGTGTTAAAGTGATGGGCTGGACCCCGCGTCCTGCCCTGATACTTGTGAGCAGCTACTCAAGTGCACGATTCTGGCGCTACTGAACCCTGGCCCAGTGTTGGAATAGCTCATTAAGGCTCCTCGCATAATTGCGCTCATTGACTGAGCGAGGCTGATGCATCGACTGGAAGAGTAGATGAGGAACGAAGCTCCTCTCCCTCGCGGCGGTGGTCTCAGTGTCGCGCCGGGGCTGCTCGGGGCCGCGGCCGCCTGCCTTGCTGGCGGGAGGTTTGCGTTTCCGTGCTTGGCCGCTTTCGGCGGCTTTCGCCTCTGGCCCCAGCAGCGCTGAGCACGCTGGTCGCGTTACCCCGACCTTCTCACGTTACAGGGCTTTTTTTCACTGGAAGCTATAAAAAGCCTGTAGTGAAATTAAAACCACAACGGAGCTCCTGGCTTTGCTGGAGGGATGTTTCTTTTCCTTTATAAACGGAGTGGAGGACGAGGAGAAGGGAGGTGTGTGTGCATTGGGGAGCGAAGGCTGTTGGGGCTGTGTCTGTCCATCCGTGTTTGCCTCCTACTCTCTCACCACCAGCTCCCCAGGGAACCAAATCTCCTTCCTTAGCAAAGTGCCTAAAGTTAGGCCAGACAAATCCGGACCATTGAGTCATTTAAGATCAAACTTATGTGTCACATAAGCAGAGACTCTCAGAGGTGCTCCTGGGTGGATGTTCTCCAGCCATGCTTCCCTGGCATGAGGCATTGCCGGTGCGGATTTGACTGAATCTGTGGGATGTTTATGGGCAGAAGAGGCCCATGTCTGTGTGGGATGGTTTGTCACAACTGTGTAGCTTCTGCCACCTCCCTCTTTCCCTTCCCCTCTGCTGATGTTTGTCCATTGCAGAGGTATGCGCAGATGCACATGTATCCTTCCAGTACCTAAAGGGGGCCTACAGGAAAGATGGGGAGAAACTCTTCAGCAGGGCCTGTTGTGGCAGGATGAGGGGTAATGGTTTCAAAATAGAGGGAGGCAGATTCAGACTGGATATTAGGAAAAAGTTCTTTACAATGAGGGTGTTGGAATACTGGCCCAGGCTGCCCAGAGAGGTGGTGGATGCCCCATCCCTGGAAACATTCCAGGCCAGGTTGGCCCGGGGCTCTGAGCAACCTGATCTGGTTGGAGATGTCCCTGCTCCTTCCAGGGGGGTTGGACTGGATGGGCTTTAAAGGTCCCTTCCCACCCAAACCATTCTGTGATTCCATGTTCATGTGTTGTGGACCAACTCTGGGAAGGTGATGCAGAGCCCTCAGGACTTCCCAGCACACTGGCTGAGCCCCCTGCCATCTCGAGATGGCCTTGGTGAGCTGGAGCGGGGACAGCAGGCACTCTGTTCATTAGGCAGAGTACAGAAGGAAGAGGGAGCATGGAGAGCAAGGTCTGTTGGTGGAAACAGCAGTGGAGAATGTAGGACTATGCTTCATGTCTTCCAAAGAGTGGTGGGATGCCTTGCTGAGTCCTGTGGATTCCCTTGTATTTAAATTAGTGGTGTCTCTTGGAAATCAGCCAAAAAAAAAACCCCTGAAGTTGAATTGTTGAAAAAGTTTACTAGGATTTTTTTTTTTTCACCCCTTTGGAAAATGTCCATTTCTTGACATCTCTCACCTGGACAAGATCTCGTCCAGAAGGTTTCTGAGTTTGAGTGAGACTATCAGAGAGGAAGAGATGGATGACTACTGCTCAGACTGGCCTTGGGACAGGAGCTGTGCCCAGGTGTACCCCACTCTATGTTCCTTGAGCTGAGGTCTGCCATGCCCACCGTTGTGAGATGTCCATATTGCCCTTAGGTGTTCCTGGGACAGATGCTGAGAAGGCCTGAAAAGGGTGAAAGATGTCCCAGATTTCACAAAAAAAAAAAAGCTCTGAAACAAAACCAGGCCTGGGAACCTCATTTTATTCACACAGATTACTGTTTCTTAAGCTGTCAGAGCTGCAACACCATGAGATGACCAAGCTTGGGAGGGAAGGACTATAGGTCCCCCTGTTCCACTGTGCTGGGGAAGGATGGGGATTGCCCAAGTAGGAGGGTCTTCTGGAGAAGCCTGGATGCTTCATGGGTAATGCCAAACCCCAAGGGATGCTGCAGCATCCTTTCATCTTCTCATCATCTCAGCTCTTGTTTCTCCCTGGGCTGGCAGGACGTGGAGGTGCTGCAGTGGCAGATGTTTCTCACTTCTCCTTTGCAGACCCTCTTTGCTGCCTCCTTTGCCCAGCTGTGACCTCTTGGTGGGGGCACTTAACCCTCTGCTCACCTGCTTCCTGGAGCATGCTGTACTTGGTTTGCAGCTGTTCCAGCTGTGTCCTGCCAGCACAACCCAAGGCACAGCTTCATGAATCACCACCCAGCCTGTTGCGTGGAATGAATTTAACTGTAGCAGTCCATGGTAGGGAGATGTGACCTTTGAGGAGGCTTTGTGGGTGGGCAGCGATGCCCTACGGGGAATGGCATGCCGTGCCGACGCTCCGGCGCGTGCTGTGCCTTCTGGCTTCCAGTCATCAGGAGCTCTTGATGCTCCTGGCCTCTCCATTCCCCTCATTGCTGCATCGGCTCTTGAAGCAGAAGGTTTCAAAGGCTGGTTCCACGCACACCGAGCCCCTGGTTTGCAATAACGACGGTGTTACAGCTGTTATAAAACATAGTATACCCACACTCGTATTCATGTATCTGATTTTTCTACTTTGGAAGAAGGGAGGAGAAGTGAATAGCTCACTGTGAAAGCTCTTGTCACTTGGTGAGGCTGGAGAGACTGGAAGATGCAATGTGAATGCAGATGTGTGGTTCTTGATCGTCAGGGCAAATCTGTGTGGACACAGATTTGGGAAAGTCTGGGGTGGAAGTAAAAAATACTTTAAAAAAATATCGGTGTTTTTCAATCGTAACTTAAATCTTGGAAACAGTCTCTTTTCAGTCATCTGAAGGTAAGGACATTGTCGTCTCCAGTGTTGTGCGATTTCCAGTGGGCAGGTTGTGCTTCTGGGCCATTCTTGGCGCTGGAGAAACCCAGCCTTCTCTGAACTGTTCCTTTTCTTTCCATCCCATCACTTTCAGGCTCTGTTTTTGCCTAGGACCTGGGTGATCTGGGGAAGAAGTGTGTAGATGGGCAGAGCAGAGCTGAAGGACAAGGACAGAGCCTCAGAAGTTGACACCCACCTTCTTATTTGTGTCTTTTAACTTCTGGCATCCAAGGGCTTATTGTCCCACTATGCTCCACTTAACACTTTCATTTGGTTTCTCTTTCTTTTTTCCTGTAAAGAGTTTCAAGGGGATCAGCTGGAAATGTCCCAGCATGGTATAGGGAGTCTGGAGAAGTCCCCAGGTGCTTCAGGGGAGCTCCAAGTGGCAGATGTTCTGAGAGCCATTACCAAACCAGTTCCTCAGCATGGAGCTAGGGGGAGGTACCGTCTTTCAGATGAGATAAAATCGAAGTCCTTGTGACCCTTACAAATTCTAAGGTGCTTTTTGCAAGAATAGAAACATTAAGAGTGTTTTTATGGCCAAATGCCCGTACACCTTCCTAGTAATTCTGGTCCCAGCTATCGATGTCCTGTAGCATCATATCTGCTACGTCTTCCCCAGAGAAGTCTGTGCTTTCTTTAGCACTGTGTGATTGTTGCAGGAGAGATATTATATTCAGTACCTTTCAAGCAGTTCAGGAACCTTTGGGAGGAGAGGCATTAATTATGTAAATGACAGTGGTGGAGGATTTTAACGGACAGGAGCAAGTGATTCACTGAGGAGTTCCCTTCTGTCTCGCCCACACGTGCTGCTCTGGTTCCTGCTCTGGCTTCCTTGTGTCAAGTGAAAAGCTTGGTCTGACAGCAAAGGGGTTT
This sequence comes from Ardeotis arabs, assembly GCA_011801015.1. Lineage (NCBI taxonomy): Eukaryota > Metazoa > Chordata > Aves > Otidiformes > Otididae > Ardeotis > Ardeotis arabs. The sequence goes on from JAAGAY010148526.1 coordinate 38,891, forward strand.
GAAAAAAATCCATCTTAGGGAGAACTCCCACACTGGTGCAGGATGGAGATGCTGTGCCTGGCACTGTGCTCCATGCCTGGCTGGCAGGGAAGGCACGCTGTGGTGGCCGGTGCTGCCTGTAGGCAACTCCTCCCAGTCCTGTCGTGGCCCTCTGAGCAAATAAGGGCAAATAGATGCAAAAGCAAGATTATTTTCTTGGCCCAAAAATATGCTGCGAGTCCAGGATTCCCTCTAGAAATGCAAAACATTTTGCTTTTGCCTCAGTGAAGTTTCATTTTCATCTCTGCAGGAGAACAAGTGATTAAAACCATTAGCACAAAGCATCTAAGATGTCACCATGAACTGTAGAAGCACTAACACTTAATACATCAGTCCTGTCATCCCTCTGTTGAAATGAAAATATCTCTCAACTGCTGTTGTGCTGCTGTTCTTAAGTTTGAACCCCAGCCAGTCTCACCGCCTCACTCTTGCAGACAGCAGTTTTGATGTGTGTGGGGGTTTCTTTACAAGCATGGAGGTGTGAGGAAGTCACTGGAGTGTGCAGGGGGAGGGAAATGGACCATGAGCTCCCGTGGGGGCTGCCTGGGTGTAGGATGCACTGGGCTGGAGCATCGCTGCTGGGAGGAGTGGGTGTGATGAGAAAGGTGGCCACAGCACGCTTGGCAGCCCTGAAGACCAGGAGTTGATCTGCAGTCACCTTGGCACTCTCCCACCCTGGTATATTTTTGTTGTTGTTTCCTCTTTCCCCTGGTAAAACACATTTTCCTCAAGAAACCTGCCTTTTACCATACATGCTTTTTTAATCACATGCATGTGATGAAGAAAACAACCAGAGATGTTATGTGTTACAGTGTAATTCATGGGCCATTTTTTTAATTTTTTTTTTTTTTTTATTAGGGCTGCTGCTCCACACCTAAGGCTTCTTGGCTTTGATTTTCTCTTTCATGAATCAGGTCTCAGGGGAGGAAACTGTTGGATAATACAACCATTTGTTTTGGCAGTTGCCTGCGGGTGCCGGCCCTCCAGCCTTCCTGAACGTGTGCTCAGATGTGAACTGCTCAGCCCAAAGGGTCAGCGGGGCCTTGATCTTTAATAAGTAACTGGTCAAAATGGCAGTAAGCAAAGGAACTAGCTCACTGGTGTTTGCTGTGCTCTGCCAGCCCTGAAATGCAGAAAGAGACCAGCACTGAGCAGCCTTCTCTAAAGCAGACCTTGTCTCCAGAGTTGGGGTTCCTCATGGCTCGGGGTCTACCACTGCCTAACCCCACAGCCAGGACCTGGTGTTTGGCCTCTGCTCAGGGACTCAAGTGGTTTTGGTGTTTAATACAAAACCAAATAGCATGGAAGGATGGAAAATGCAAGTGGTAGAAAGAGCGGACTGGAAAATGGTGATCTGTCTTTTTTCCCATCCTTCTCAACGACATCTAATAATGAGATGAACCTGTTAAGACCAGAGTCTGGTCTTTGTCCAGGCAGTGCTTTTGGGGGAGCTCGTCTGCTGGAGGGCTTGTAGTGCTGTGTTGTCCATCTTTGTTACCGCAGAGATGGAAACCAGTGCGTGCCCAGGCTCTGGGCCAGGTCCTGCATTTCTCGCTCTGCTTTGGCAGGGTGGGCTCCGAATGGGTATGAGCTGACCTGTGTCTCAGGATTGTAGCTGGTTGTCAACTGGGGAATTTAGTCCTGGATACTCCTTCTCTGGAGGGAGGGAGGTGCAGGCAGGGCTGGTTTTTAACATATCAGGGTGAGATGAATTATGGGCTGGTGCACCTCTCTGCCCACTGAGCCCAGTTTTTTCCTGTCCCATGAGTGAATGTGGTGTCCACATTCAGGTGTCTCCAAGGTGAGAGCTGGTGGTTGACTCCCTTCGCAGCCCTTTGCGGAGAGTGGCCACTGCGACGGTGCAAATCCTCTCATCTCCAGGGAGGTTCCCAAAATAGTTGGGATGAAACCCAGTAGCTCCTGTGGACTGTAATGGGAGTCTTTGCCCTGGGGCTGAGTTCATCGCTCTGCAGTAGCCACAAAACCATGCTGAGAGTTTCTTGGTAGCAAATACAGAAAATGCTGTAATTTCTTGTGACGCCCAGTTTCATAACAAAGCTGGGTCCTGTCTGTATGGGTAGGATCAGATTCTTTTGCCATCCGTCATTATTATTCTAACCCTCATTCTGCTGTATCAGACAGCAGAACCCTGTAACATGGTCCTTTCTCAATTGCCCATCATGGTGCGAGGCAGCCCCATTGCTTTGGGATACCTCAGCACGATGGGGTGGAAGAAGAAAGGATTTCAGCTACCCAACCCTGTGAGAGCAGAAGCTTCCTCCAGAGAAGTCCCACCTGTCCTAGCTTGAACTTTCTCTGCCCTGTACGCTGAAGACACTCAAACTTTACTAGAGACGTGCAGCATTCTCATCCCTCGTCTCGTTGTAGCCCTTTGTGGGGTGGATGCAGCACCTCCTGTGCTCCTGCCCTGCAGCCCCAGGGATGGGGATAGTGGGGACAGCTCGTGCTGATGTCAAGAAGCAGAGGTCTGTCCATGCGCGCTGGGAGTCTCCCCAAGATGCTGCGTGACTAAGACTTTTATAATGATGGGCCAATGAACTGAAGGTAAAATATTTAGGCGCTCCCCTCCCAGGCAGGGTGCCTGGAGGGAGCAGCCAAGGCCATGCTCTGCCCTCCGCGGTGAATGGGTGGCTGCACATGGGCTGATCCCTGCTGGGAGCGGCGGGGTTTGTGTCACCGGCCGTAACGTGGCAGAGCTCCCCGGGGAGTGCCAGCACCCTGGGTGCAACCCACGCCCTTCCCTTGGTGTGCGCCGGGAGCGTCACCGCGCCGGCTGCACCATCCTGGGGACACAGCAGAGGAGCTGGGGTTTACGCTTGGGCTCTGCCTCCAGTTAGCCCAGTAAATGACTTTGTAAGGCTGATGCCAACAGATGAGATTGCAGTTATTCCCCCACACAAACTGTTCTATCTGGGAAGTTTCTGTTGGTTTTGGGGTACTGACCTCACAGATGACACATGTGGTCAGCTGAAAAAGCTTCATATTGACTTTGATGCTGCAAGGTTGCTCCCAAGGCAGCTCTGCCAGTTTGTGCTGGAGCCTTTTCCCTTCCCTGAGACCCAGCCTGGTGCTCACTGACCACCTTTGAGTGAAACACGTCTTGGACAGAAACACTCAGTGCAAAACACGCAGAGCTCAGCCAGCTGCTTCCGAAGCTGGGAACTCGGTTCCTTTCACTTCTGGACTTGTCTCTGCCCCCAGCCCTGTGACGGATGGCAACGCGGAGTGTAAGTGAATTAGAGACAGCAAGGACATAGTTACGTAAAATCGATAGCATGATTAGATCTGACCTATGTGAATGTGGTTCTGGTTGCCAGCCTGCATCCTGAGGCTTGTGCTTTGGGTGCTGAGCCCTTCTTTGTGAGCACACAGGAGCCCACCTGAAAAACAAGGGTGCAAAAAGACGTGCACATGTGTGTGCTGTGGCCATCACAGGTCACTTTCCTATCAGGGTAGACTAATTTCCCTAAACAGGGAAATCCTGTTGTTACCTGACTGATTAGCTCTGTGCGTGGATCTCCACTCTTACCTTTAGCTGTCATCCACTGTGCTGACACCTGAGATGTGCCTGTGGGGACTGCATCCTTCTTCTGCTTCCTATACATCAGTGTTAGACAAACTTCCCTCCTTGACAACTGTTTTAAGCTCAACGTGTTGCTTATGCCACATGTGGGATTCAGTCGTGAGTGATGGCCACGACCCCAAGCCAGCAGTGGCTCTACACAGGACCTGTGAAGGTCCCCAAGCCTGGGAAGGTCCAAACCCCTTTGAAATAAGTTTCAGCTGCCTGGTGATGATGGTGGCTGTTAAGCTTTGGTGCAGCGAAACGCAGGATAGAGACAATGACGTTAAAGCGATGCTCCCGTGTAGCTGGTTGAAGTGTGGGCGAGGTTTCGGGGCTGCAGCAGGAGAAGGCTTTCCTCTTGCAGGACTGGCAGATGTCTTCTGGGCAGCATGTGGGGGTGCCTCTCTTCCTACGAATGACCAATGCTGGGGACCACTTGGAACAGCCCAGGTGATGCCCTCACGTATCCAGGTTGTCCTCAGTGCCACCTTGGGTTGGCAGAGCCCTCTCAGCCTATCTCTGTGCCACACACGAGTCACGTCAGGACAGCCAGGGTGCATCTCCGTGAGCGTTACCCAGGGCCCTGCCCTCACCAACGCCCTCCAGCTTTCTCTTATTGTGCCTGTGCCACACCACCGTCATCATCCCTGGAGCAGGCTGTGGCTGGAAGCCAAGGTGACACTAGGCACCATGCCCTGACCCTGCTGACATTGTCCACCTGAGTACCTTGAAGAAGCTGTTTCAATGCAGGACATGTCTGCTTTTGTTCTGAGCACGGAGGTCTCTCTGGATCAAGTGGGAATCGTGCTGCTGGGAAGCACGGGCAAAGAGCGGCGCTGCGCTTACCCATGTCTGCATTTCGGGTGGGTCGAGGGGGTGGATGTGTGCTTGGTGCTTGGTTGCGTACGTGTCAGAGGGGAGAGTGGCACAGCGTTGGCACCTCACAGTGGAAGAACCATCCCTCTTTTCAGTAATACTGCAGATAAGTAGAAGCCAAATATGTGTCTCTTTAACCAGAGCCTCTTCAGTCACGTTACGAGTTTGGGCTTCATAATATTTTCCACTCTGAAGTGCATTTCTACGTGCTTTCCGTTGGGGATTCCAAAATGCTCTGCAGACAGCCTCTCTCCAGCCTCTTGAGGCACGGCGCTGCGTCAGCAGCTCGGAAACCCCCCGGCTCTTCCACGATCCTGTCTCTGCTAGCAGCTCCACTGGCACTGGAGACTGGTTCTGCTGGGCCCGGTGGGCATCCTGCTGTGTTTGTCATCAAATAGATGTGTTGAGTGCATGGCAGGATTGGGCCCTCCCACACCCATCCCACCCTCTGGCAGCTCCGGGGAGGATGCTGCCTTATAGGAGGACGTTAAATGCACAGAAGGAAGAATTATTTCTGATTTAGCCACCTCAGAGCTGGATGTCTCTGGACCAACTTTATAGTCACTGGAAGGAGCCTGGTACCTCTAACCATTTCTTAGATGCCTACCAGGTGTCTCCTGGTGGACACTACCAGGATGGGAGATGTTGGGGACTGGACCAGCTGACACATGAGGCTTCGCTGCAGGTGGTCCAAGGTGGGAGAAAGAAGCCCTGCCCTAGGAAGGGCCCCATCCCCATCCCTGGCTGTGGATGCTCCCCCACACTCTGCAACCGTGTCCTCCTTGCATTCCCAGAATTCTTCCACTGGCAGAGGCAGCATCCCGAGCCAGCTTTTGGGACGCCATCCATCATCCCCCCCGCGCTGGCCTGGGTGTCTCGGCGGGAGCGTGGGGCTGGAGGCTGGGACAAGGGATGCCTCTCGGCGGCCCGGAGCTCGGCAGGAATGCGCTAATTGCTGCTGGAACAAAAGCCGCTTCTGTGCGGCGGGATGCAGGGCAGCGCGGAGCCTTCCCAGGCCCTGCGTGAACGCTCCCCGTGGTTTCTGCCGCGTACTCTGCACGCACTCCTAGCATATTTGCAAAGGACGTAGATTTATCTTTTCTCGTGCTTTTCTACTAAACAGGCGTATTTGGGGCGTGCCAAGAGCTCGCCTGGAAAAAGCATTTCCTCCTCCTCCTCTTCTTTTTAAATAGAGTTGTTCACTCAAATCTGCCTTGAATTACGCTACCTGAAGCTTTTCTTGAGAAAAACTATCCCACGCTCCCCAACTATTTACTGCTGTCATCTTTATCAGGCTCCCTGATGTCTGGTGATTCAGCAGCACTCCTTGCTCTTTGATATATATATATATTTTTTTTTTTTTTTTCCCCTGCTGTTTTTGCTCAGGCAGCATTATTTCCCTTATCTCCATGCCGGCAGGTTTGGGCGGGTCGCTGTGCCTCTCCTCCCTGCACGGCCCGGCGGAGATCAGACATTGTGGGTACAGCTGCAGGCGCCGTGCGGGATGGCACCAGCATCCCATGGCCACGTGCTGTGATTTCTTCTGCAGGACTGGGGAGCCTGGATTTTAATGCTCCCAGGGCAGCAGGGAGCAATTTATTGGCAGCTTCCTGGAAATTATAGGATGCAAAGAGAAGTTAGGGTAACTCAGCGGCTTTTTCCAGGGAAAAAGGGGTAAAATCCCATGTGGGTTGTGGCAAGGAGGACAGTTGAAGACACCTTGTGCCAAACATGTTGGATGTGGCTTGCTTCCCAAACTCTCAGGTTTTTGCACTGTGGGGAGGAGGCAGGGATGCCGTGATGCGCGCTCTTCTGTGTCTGTGTTTAAAAATCTGTCGAGCTGAGGCAGGGGCCAGGCAGCCGCGGCGCAGGGAGCATGCCGCTGATGTGTTTATGCATCGTTCCTGAGGAGCAGGGCGCTCAGCCGGGGCAAAACTCCTCCTTGCACAAGAGGCAGAAGTGGCATTGGCTCTGGCACTGCTCCCAAGTCCTCATGGCGTGTTGTGTACGTACACCGGCGCTTTATGAGCCCTCGAAATAAGCTGTCTCCAGTCCAAGATTAGGCTTTATCGCAGGTGGGGCTCAGAGCAACGTCTCCGGCTGTGTTTACCTACCAATGTCCATCAGGTTTTTTATTTGATTATAATCTTGCTGAAGCGTGGCCATGCACTTTTACGTTTCTCATGCTGTGTGTCAGCTCCCTTTTCTCTTTTTGGAAGCTTTCCAGGAAGGGTTTAGCTGTGGTGAAGAGCGGGGCTGGGGCACTGCCCCTCATGCATCTGACCACATCGCCTGTCAGCGAGCTCCTCGGCACCACAGCGCGTGAAGTTCAACGCCAGTATTTCCATTTTCATAGACTGGGTATAAAACCCCCTGGCCGTGTGCTGCTCGCCGGGTGAAGAGCCGCACCTGGGTTTGCAGTGCTGCCCCGCTCAGCATGGCAGCCGCCCTGGGTTGGTTGTGTTGGGGGATGCTGACATCTTTTTGAGTGCAGAAAGGTGGAGGCTGCTTTTATCCTGTCTTTCCTGCAAAATGTGACTTTGCTGGAGGCAGTACAGGATTGAGCCGTGCCTCGTTACTCCATCCTTGTCTTTGTTTTCGGGTTGGGCCGGTCACCAAGCTGACCTATGCGGGCAATGTGTCCCTTTAACCCGCCGTGGAGTTGCGTTTGGGCTGCACCCAAATCAACCCAACCTTGGAGAGCGGCTCCCGGTCCTCCTTGCCCTAGGATCAGTGCAGGAATGTCTGTCGGTGGCTGGAATAAGCTGCAGAAAACCAAACTCATGCTGAGTTTGTGCAAAAGATAAAGATTCAGGTGCAGACTGAGAAGGAAGATCTTTCAGGGCTGGACACGTTGGTGGGATGGATGGATGGGTTGTGCAGTAGGGCTGCTCCTGGAGGGCACCAGCCTCACCTGGCTTCACTCAACCTACCCCTGATAAATGCAGCCTGATGTAATTTATATATATATATATATATATATTTTTTTTTTTTTTAAGTGCAATGTCTAGATCTCGCTGTCAAGGAACTTTACAAATGGCCAAGGGCGACAGACGCACAGGTCGCTGTTGAGCCATCAAGCCTCGGGGAGAGCACGTAGCACGTTTGCTGGTGAGAGGCTCCCAATGCGATGTCTCTGCCAAGCTCTGTGCCATTGGTGCCCGACTGGTTCGGTGACGCTCGGTGCAGGGCTCCAGGGTCTGGCATCCTCCAGTAAAATCCCCTCTCTCCTGTCGTAGCCCAGGGGAGGATGTGGAGCTGCCTCACGGCTTTGCCCATCCTGCGCACCGGCTGTTGTACGGGTGCTTTTGGAAACTTGATCCTTGCTTTTTCTGGGAAGCCAGCACTCTCGTTGCAGATGAGATGCTTGTTGTGGTCCTGGGCAATGGGCCATTGATGGTAGCTTGTTCTGGAGGCAGTGAAAAAGGGTAGCTCTCCTTGAGTGCTGCTTCCATCAAGAGTTGATGGAAGAAAAAAGCATTTTTGTTGTTGCAAAATAGTCTGTAATGCACAGCTTGGTGCAAAGGATGTTAGGGCCCTCGTGGGGGAGGACGGGCAGGAAGACCTGTGCTGTCCTGCAGAGATGAGCCCTGAGGGTGTGTGATGCTTCTGGGCCCACCTGAGCCCTGAAGGAGACACCGAGATACCCCCTCAAAATATTTGCCCTTCCCTCTTGTCTGTGGGACGCTTCCAACAAAGCAACATTTGCTACCGAAAACCCTGTGAAGGCAGAGAGAGTCCCAAGCACCGGGTGATGCACAGGAAACAAAGTTTATAGTGACGTTTTCAGTCATCGCAACCAATCATTCTGCGGTCCCACTCCGTTCAGAGGTGGCTTTCATCCTTTGGCATCCTCAGGATCCAAATGTGCAGCAAATGTGACTGTACCCTTTCTGCCCTCCCTTTTTTTTTTTACATGTCTCCCTGTGACATCAAAGTATTCAAATGACCCTGTGGGCGTATAGCTCCCTCGATGTATCTATAGATGCATGTTTCTTAGCACATTATCCGTAGTCACATCATGTCAAAGACCTGTTGCATATTTTGTTGGTATAGAGAAGTAGAAAATTTGCCCATCAAACCCAGCAGAAGTCAGTTATTTAATCCAGAGTAGCCCATGGAGAAGTGAGTGGGGATGGAATTGCTCTGAGCCTCTCAGCAGCCTTTTTTTGCCAGCTTTCAGGATTGGAGTATGAGGCTGGAAAAACATGGAGTCCGTTTCTTCTTTGTTTATCTCTTGGCACAGCACTTTAACATCAACAAGTAGAAGATGGGTGAGAGTGTTTTGGAGATGAGTAGGGTGGGAGTAGCTCATTAAAGCCACTGAAAAATTATTCTCAGTGCAACTTTCCATATGCAAAAGCAGGTTAACTGAACTTGAGCCATGTAGTAGAAATGTGCTGATTCCAACAACGTTTTCCAGAAGCAAAGAAGAAGTTGAAATATTTTGTTTGGACAGTAACAAAACCCCAGCAGAAGCAGAATGTTTCTGTTCTGTCACTTAAATTAATTTAATGTAATGTAGGCCATACATTTTAATATAATATTGTCTTTATAGATTGTATAATTCCACATGCATGTGGGACATAATTTAAGAAATGCATAGGAATGAGCAGAATAATGAAAAGAGTCACTGAAGTGGAACACTGTAATGACCCTAAACTGATCGCTGGGAGGAAATGTTGTTTCTTGGCAAACAGAAGAATTTCAGCTTTTTATGCAGAATCAGAATCAATCTCTCCCTTAATGTCAGGATTTCCCGAGTAATGGAAACGGCAGCTCCCGGCCAGGCCTGCTCAGGATGTAGTCTGTGTTAATTATTCATCACAGTCAGATGTAATAGGAGATAACGTAGATAAAACCTGGGATAACGCCACTGCTTTCAAGTCACGTCCCATCCCCGGGGTGGCCGGGGACGTGGAGCAGAGGAAGATGCTGGGGACGGACGGGCTCCTCTCTGCCGGATGGTCGTGGTCTGCTGGTGGAGGCGGCGGGTGTCTCCGACCCCGTGGGGCTGGAGGATGCCGTAGCTCTGTGTGTGTCCACACAGACGCACTTCGAATGCTACAAACCCCTGATGTGGGCTGAAGAGCCCGAAAGCTCCTCGTGGCTCTTGGCTCTGCCTTGCAAGGGTTCAGCCTGCAGCTGCTAAAGCGATAACGGGGCCGCTGCCAGGAGCCACAGTCAGCTTTCGTTTGCTTTATTTAGCAAAATATTGAAATCCTTACAGTGCGTGCGTGCGAGTGAGGTGGCAGCAGCCCGTACCGGTTTGTGTGGGGTCCCGCTGGGAAGCCATGGGTGGTGGCTGCTCACCTCAGCCTAACGCTCTCCAGGATGAGGAGCACGCAAGAGGCACCCGCGGCCATGCTGCTCATCCTGCACTGGGTCTCTCCAGTACCTGCTGAGAAACAGTGGCAAGAATTTCTTTTTCAGCTTTCCAGAAAAATTGCTGCGTTGCTGTTGGAAAGGGAAAAGGTGGAGGAGGGTGGGAGTGAGAGCCCAGAGCCCCCCCGTACTGTGCTGCCACGTTACAGGGTCGGTGCTGAGCCAGATGCGTGGGGACCAGAGGAGACTTCTGCGGAGGAAACACAGCAGTTTGATCCAGCTCCTATGCAAACAGAGCGGCTTCCTTGGTCCAAAAGTTCTTATGTTTAAGATTCTGCCATGTAATTTCATTTCGCTGCTTCCATGGAAGGTTTTGCTGCCAGCTGATTTGATTGTATAGTGAGCGCTGAGATGTTTGGGTTTGTTCCCTTCAGACCCCCCCAAACTTGGAGTCTTGTGGCTACATCAGCATCTCAGCTGCTGTGTAAAACCAGTGACCTTCCAGGTCCTTGGGATAGTAGACTTGAAAGGCAAGGTGAATACATATTATTTTATACAGTTTTCCAGAAATCTTACTGCATTGCTACTTGTGAAAAGCCGCATCTCTTTGGCATTCAAGACACCTTTGAACATCTACCACGTAGAATCACAGGATGGTTTGGGTGGGAAGGGACCATTAAAGCCCACCCAGCCCAACCCCCCTGCAAGGAGCAGGGACATCTCCAACCAGATCAGGTTGCTCAGAGCCCCGGCCAACCTGGCCTTGAGTGTTTCCAGGGATGGGGCATCCACCACCTCTCTGGGCAACCTGGGACAGTGCTCCACCACCCTCAGTGTAAAAAATTTCCTCCTGTATATAGTCTAAATCTACCTCTGTCTATTTTAAAACCATTGCCCCTTGTCCTACATATATGTAGTCCTGTGGCCACCTGTAGCCCTGGGGGAAACCTGTCTTAGGGAGGAAATGTTCATTTCATCCCTGGTTTAAGCTTTAAGTGTTGTTATACAGAAGGAACAGAGCTGCCTTGTTGCCCCAGGATGGGGTAGGAGAGCACGGAGACTGCGGTGCCAGCGCCTGGGGCAGTGTGGTCCAGCCTGGAGGCTAAAGCAGTTGGTGGAACCGTGCCCTCCAGCCTCATCTCTGCAGGGTCAGGGGACTCGTGCTGGGGCAGCAAACACTCCCATAAAGCCAAGAGACGTCCCCAGCTCTGCCTGGGAGCTGCTGCGGTCAGATTAACCCGCTCACAAGCCATTCCTGGTCCAGGAGCAATAACCAAGAACTTTTCTGATAATTCCACAACAAACTTGTATTCACCTTGAAAAAAATATTTTTTTTTGCATTACAGTACCTTCACAAAAATGTTTCAAAGAGGAAATCAACTCTGAGTTTTTAATAAAGGGCTCCAATGTCAGTTGAGCAGATTTTATTTTAATTTTTCTTTTCCACAAAAGTTTCCACTGTGTCCAAAAGCTGCTTTCTGTTAAAAAAATGTTTTGATGGAAAATATTTTACTAAACCTATTTGAAGCTGATACAAAGCATTGCTAAGAAAGAGGGAATGAATAAAACCCATGGCAGCCACTCAGCACGTTAAAGGAAAAATCACTCAACTTCCCAGAGCCTCAGGAGGTTGGTTGGGTGGTGCTCGTGGCTCCTGGTGCATCACAGCCTCCGGTAAATGTTAAGCTAACAAATTTATTATTTAATGAATAAATCTGCTTCACTCAGCAGCCAGACTACAAGGCCTTCGAACTGGGGTGAAGCTTTCTAAATATCGTTCGGCGTGTTTTCTTTAAAGGAAGGAAGGCTCTTAATTCCAGCATTCCAACCCAAAATAGATGTCTCTAAGAATAGCCCTTCCCCATTGCGGGGCAGGATGCTGCCAGGAGGAAAAAGGGTTGGGGGAAGCAAGAAGTGCTTTCCCAAAATAGCCAGGCTGGAATTGCGAAGTGGTGGCTTTCAACTCTGACCATGGGTGATCGCCCCTGGAGCATCCAAGCCCGTTGAGGTGGCTTGGAGCTGCTGCTGACCCCGTGGATGAGGACCAGAGTGGCTCGCCAGCTCCTTGGGTTGATGGAGCTGCTCCTTAGAGACCTGCTGGCCACCCTACCGTGGGTGTGGGTTGGCGTCCTCCACCCCACTGCCGTCAGAGCCTGTCACTTGGCTGAGGAGGGAGCACAGCCGCAGGGCTGGAGCAAGGAGGGGATGTCCCAGCCGTTCCTGGTGTGTCCTGGCAGAGAAGCGAAGGCATCCCATGGAAAAAATGAGGTCAGGCGATGTGACCTGCTGAAGTCTCTTCCACTGTGAGTTATCCTACGCTCAGGTGCTAGCGAGCTGGAAGGCTTTTGTGCGTGGCTGCACGTCTCTGGGGTAGGCAGGACTCTTGTTCCCCGTCTTTTTCAGTTTAAAAAGTGCAATGCTGGAGTACCATAGGTCCCGTGAAGTTCAACAAGAGATTGCATGGATGGAGACTGTATTCCCACCCCCTTTTTCCTAGAAAATACAGGTTTGCAGCATTTGAACAGTTTTGACTAATGTTCCCCTTTTGGGGTCACATTTTCTATGCAAATATGAGTTTTAGAAAGAAATCTCAGCGTGAGAGATGAATTTTCGATACAGCCTTACAACAAGAATGATGGCTTTAAGAAAAGTACTCGTTTTCATGGTACTCCCAATGAAACAATGAAAACTGACAGCACAGGCAGGTCCTTCCGCCCTCGTTTTCTTTCTTTCAGTGCTGGCAGTGGAATTTAAATCTCACAAGGCATTTATGCCATCAGATGCTGAGAGCTTAACATCTCTGGGCGGTGCAAGCTGCATCTTCCCGGTTCCTATACATCGTACTTGCTCCTGGTGCATCCCTCCGGGAGCTCTGGTTGAAGCTTTTCTCCATGGGACGTTGATGTTGTATTTGAATTAAGCTTTTCCACAGAAGTCAAGAACTGGACTCAGGTGATATGTGAGCTCACATAATCCCAAGTTTTTCAGGAGTGTGGGTCAGACCTTAAATATAGCGATATCAGCTTTACAGAATTGCATCTTTAGCTTAAAAGCAATATTTTGGGGGGTGCCGTGTGCCTGGTGGAGGGTGTTGTTTGTCCCAGATCATGTCTGCAGGGCAAGTGTCTCTATGTGAGTGCTCAGTGGACAAAACCAGGCAATTTTGGGGCAGAATCGTTCCCTGCTGTGAGGATATTAAATGTATAAGAAAGTGAATGACCTACGTCTTCTTTTATAGCCCAGCTTTACAACTGAGATGATTTATGTGTTCAGGTGGGTTTGAAAAATATTGGCCTAAAACCAGGCAAAACTCACTGGGTTTGGCCAATTACTGGCTTTGTATTTTGGGTCCTTCTCAAAAAAAACTCAAGGTGGGTGTAACGAAACCACCAAAACCCAAATCTGAAAGATAGCTTGCACGAAGCCTTAAAAAGCCCCCAGGAGCTGAATCGCATGCTTCAGAAAGAGGGAAAAATACTAAGGTGGAAAAATGTGAGCTCCACCAGGCTGCAAACCTGAAACCCTTCGGCACTTGTTTGTGAAAAATCGAGCCGAGGAGCTGAGCTCCTGCCAAAATTTCCGCTGCGGGAAGGGCTGGTCCAGCCCAAGCTGCCTCCTTCCTGCTGCTCGCATCCACCGAGGAATAAACCCTCTGCGGAGATAAGAGGAAAAAACACTTCTGGCAAGACGCGGCTTCAAACGCGCCTCCGCGAGTCGACGTTACGTGCCTGTCAGCGGAGGATGCCCGCCTTCACCGGAGGGTCCTGGGGCTGCTGCTCTCTGCTCCGCGTGGAGCAAAGGTCTCGTTTTAGTGACATAAACACCCTTTGGGGCGTCTTTGCTTAGAGTGCCACCGGCGAGGGCGATGCCAGCTGGAGTTTGCTGTGCCAAAGGACTATCCTTGAAGAAACTAGAGGTTTTTGATCCACGTGATGCTCCTGCCTTGTTTCCAGATCCAGCTGATGAAATGTGTTTGGGGTCCACCAGAAGACAAAATACAAAATCTAGGGCTGGAGCATGTGGTCAGAGGGAGCAGAGCTGTACGGCAGCGAAGCCAGGGCACGTATGTGTGGCTGTCACTGTTGCCAAGCTGCCCACCATTTATTTTTCCTCTGCTCCGAGCCCGGGTTTTATCCACCGCTGCCTCTGTTGTACTCGGGAATCCCTCAGCTCTCCTGAGCTTATGGAAAACATCCCTCCTCATCCCCAGGTGGGATAACGCGGTGCTCGTGGTCTCCAGCTTTGCACAAGCCTGTCTGCAGGCAGAGCTGCAGCCTGCAAAGCAATAGATAAATTATTTCCCAGCATTTCTGCCTTTCTGCCTTAAATTTTCTCCTTGAAAATGGGCACAAAGGGCTTCTCCACAGCAAAGCATGCAGCCCTGCACCCTGTGCTGGGTTTTTATAGCTCCTTGGCTCTGGATAGACACTTTTTTTTTTTTTTTTGCTCTAGCCTAGAAGTGCCTTCTCAAGGAGTTGCTGCCCACAGCCCCCAGTCCCAGCAGACATCGCTGCTAAACTGGCGTCGCTGAGAAACCTCCCGCAGGTCTTGCTGCGCTCAAACCAGCAGTGGTCCTGCTGAAAGCCTCGAGTTCCGTTACTGGTTTCTCAGGTGTTACTGGTCTCTACAGGTGCTCCGGCTTCTATAGGTGTTTGCACCTATAGTGATGGCAGGTGGTCAGGGCAAGCACATCACAAAGTCGTTTCTTGGGAAAGCGTGGGAAAATGCAAATTTCCTGGAGTACTTTTCCAGCTTTCATGATTTATTGCAAATCTCTTCTGGTTATTATTTGCTTCGTTATCTTTATCTGGTTTTATCTGTTTTCATTGTTCTAAGGTGAAACCAGGGTGTTTTGTTTTGCTTTGGATGGCCGACAGGCAAAGGTAGATGTGTTCTGGCTCGGGCTCACCAGCACCAGGGTTCCTCCTGCATGCCCTCAGGTTCATTTGTGCGATGAGTTTCTGTGCGCAGGACACCTCTGTCCAACTCTTTCTTTCTGAGGACGGTTGGTGATGCTGGGAAAGCCCAGGATGGCTCTCAGGTCACAGGAAAAGCCACTATGGAGTGGGTGCAAAACAGCAAGAAAGAGGCTGCAGGATGCTCTTGTTAACATCAGTTATTGGTGCCCTGCTACTCGAGAGATTGGTATCTGTTAGAGCTGCGTGGTGTCAGGCAGAAGGTCTTTATTTGTAGTTTTTTTTTTAATACAAGTTAGGGGAAAAAAGTAGTTGAAGAACAGAGTGGGTGATGTCTGCCATGCAGACAGAATGTGTTGGGTAGGGATGAGTGAGTCCCCACTTGCAGATCTCTCTTTAGTTGAGGAGTGGGGACTGAAGGACCCGTGCAGCAGGCACACCGCTGAGGCTCCAGCGCCAGAACCGGAGCCTGTCTCCATGAGGATACCCATGTGATTCCCCCGTGGTGTGCAGATACCCGGCACGGCTTCCCCGGTCTGCCTCGGGGAGGTACCTGCAGGAAAGGGCTTTGGGGTCACTGCGGACCTTTCCACGCACCAGCTGGTTGTCTGAAGGAAATTACCCTGGGGATGGGTTTTGCAGAGCTCCCTGCAGCAGAACAAATCCCACTGCACACCCACAGATGTACAGCGAGGTGATGGGGAGTCCTGTCCTCAGTCGGTGGCACTGGCTGCGTCTCTGGGGAGCCTGCTCGTTCCCCAACTTCTCTTCGCCCCTCCTGGTGTCCCAGAACTGATGCAAAGCATATGTGCCTTGTATGATCATGTAAGGCAAGATTCAGGAAGAAACCATGAGACTTAGAGGAAAACGTCTGGGGATACAGGTGAAAATCCCAACTGTCAAGTCAAACCCCAGGCCAAAGTGGTCCATAGGTGCCTTTTGGAGCAACATTTTCTGAAGGTTGCTTGGGATGCAATCAGAAAACACCTTTTGCTTAAACTGCTTGAACATATTTGCCACTTGCAAGAAAGGAAACTCATCAATTCAACATTGCTTTTCTATCTTCTTTAGCAGGCACCGCGTACTTCATTTGGCCAAGCAGACCACAGTTGTTCAAAGATAAAAATGACATGTAATATGAGATAAAGTGTCAGGCAAAATATTTACGTAATGAAATCTTAATGATAGTTCTAAAGGTCTGCAGCAGGGCATGGCAGAACAGAAATGCTCCTCTTGCAGGCTTGTCACAGGGGGACAGATGAGCAACGGGAGACGCTCACAGGGGTAGGAAAAAGGGGGTTTTGTTGGGAAATTTGATCTGCCCTTTCTAGCAAAAAAAAAAAAAAATTCTACCAAATGATATAATCTGGATCTATTCTGATTGCATCTGTCTTAATTATTTGTCAGCTTTACATGGAAACGGTTTCCCTTTGTTTTGAAGTGGTAAACATCCTCGGTAATCCCCAAACCCCAGCGGCTGCTGATGTGTGGAAACCAGAGAGCGATGCTGACCTAAACCACCCAGGGCCCTGCACGTCACTGGCTGCAGCTGGGAGCTGATCCAAATTCATCCCATACTTCGCTGACGGATCCATCTCTGGCATCCTGGCATGGGACGGCTCTAAGGGCCGGTCACCAATGTGGTACGAAAGCCAAATTTTCTGAAAGGACAAGACGATTCAGATCCAGGCTCCAGTTCCAGGCTAATATTTGGCCAAGCGAGGTAAGCTGCTTTGCTGTCCTTATCCAGCGACTAAATTAGTTGGAGTTTTTTGTACCACATATTGAAATGGCTCTTAAATACATGGACTTGATGCTTCTCAGAGCTCTCAGTGGCCAAATACAATAAAAGGAAACTTTGTCTGGAGTTAGACAATCCCTCAAGTGATCCTGAACAGTAAGTGATACTGAAATGTGGAATTATTTCTTCATTTTTAGCAGAGGTAACTCTAAGCGATCTCTTTGCAGAAGTGTTAACATCAGCCAAGCACGGTCTGGGTGGTGGTTCAAAACCAAGCATAGTCACAAGCACTCAGCGTGTTTTGTGTGTATGTTGGGGACAGACCAGCCAAGGCCACCTGCATTTTAGAAAGTTCAAATGAAAACAACCGGTATCGAAATTGTTGTGTTTCGTCCACAGCCCTCCGTGGTCCCCTGGGCAGATGGATGGGGATGGAGCAGAGTAGGTGTTCCCTCTGCTTTTTCTCACCTGCGTGCCCAAGCCTGAACGGCTGGTTGTACCCTGAGCCCAGTGAGGGAGGGGATGTGGGAGAAAGGATGGGGCCAACTTGTGGCCCCTTCTGGCTTCCTTCGGGTCACCTGCTTGGCACACACAAAAGGCTTTATGAAACTGTCCCCAGCCAGTTTTTCTTTTTATGGTGCAACCTTCCAACCCAAACCCTTCTGGCTTCCCTGGCCTGAGGGAAGCCCGGTCACCGCACACCAACGTCTCACCTTGGTTTTGAGAGTATTTTTTCCCTGAGATGGCTGGTTTTTTCCCAACCTGGTTGTACCGCACATCCCACAGTGGAGCCTTGCTGACGGCTTGGCTGTGGGGCATCGCTGTGGTAGAAGCGGAATGGATGTGCTCCGGGGGCTTAAATGAAACATCAAGTGGCTCCTGATTCTGTGCCCAGCAGGTTTGCTGCAACCAGTCCTGCAGGGAATATTAACTGAGTATTTACTGGGGTAATTGTGCACTGGGAGACGTTTTTCCTTCTGACTGAGATGGACAAGCGCAATAGCGGTGAGGCAGGGCACTGCACACCTCCAGCACCTCACTGCACTGATGGAAGGGCTACGTGGACCTTTCTCTTCTGGAGCTCCAGCAGTCTTGGGGGACAGCTGGTCTGAAGGGATTATTTGGAATTATTTCCCCATGTAGGCTAGCCCCACAGCCCAGGGATCAGGTGCTTTTCCACCCGGTGAGCAGGGAGCAAAGGCTCCTCTCCAGTTGCGTCCTTGTGAGCAGCAGCAAAAGGCAAGCGAGGGCTCTGCCGCGGGACGGTGCAGAGGTGCATCCCTCCTTCGCAAAAATTTACTGCCACAGGGAGGAGTATTTATATAAGCACTCTGGCAGGGCTGCAAGGGTGAGGAGATATTTTTTTCCTTTCTTTCTTTTTCAAAGCAATTTCTATGAAGGCTGGTTTTTACCCGGTGAGCTTTCTGGGCACTTCCACAGCAGGACTGCGTTCAGCCCGCGCTATTTCCTGAGGAGGCAGGAGCTGAGGTTGTTCCTGTAGGCTCTGCAGACTTTGTGATCCTTTTGCTGTTTGTGAAATAGTAGCCTCAATACGATGACAGAGGAAAAGAAAAATACAATAACTCTCCCCTCCCCTTTCCAGCTCGAGCCCTTGCCAAAGCAATAAAAAACGTTAAACAATAGCCAGTCATGACATAAACCAGTCCTTGAGCGGCCTGCCAAAATTCACCTCAAGAAAGTAGGTCCAAAAATAAACACTAACCTATAAAAAGCACCACAGACTTAAAGATAGTCTTCTCATTGTGCTAATTGCTTTTGCATCTGGCTCAGAAACGAGGAATGTATATGAGCATGGAGAGGCCACCAATAACTCACCGCGGCTAAGCGCAAAAGCATGTGCGTAGCATCAGTCGCGTGAGCCATCTATTTCTACTCAGCAGATCTCAGATGCTGGGGCTCCATTTTAAGTTTTGTGTTTAAATTACACTGACATAATGGGGCTGGTTGTCACGTTAATAAACAGCACATGGTTAAACGCTTTCACAGGCGGGATATTTCAAGGCAAATATAGAGAAACTGGGTTTATTTCCCTTTTTTCCCCTTCATCAGTTATTGGACCACAGGGCTGTTGGCTCTGAACAGAGCAAATCCTTTGCTTGTTGGATGAAATTTAAATCACACCTTTCCCACAGCCTTGGAATACAGATAGCAAACCCCAGATCACCCCTCAAGCCCATGGTGTATTGAAGCGGCTACAGGGACACTCTCCCCAAAATCACTGTGTTTTATTTCTGATAGTTCCTTGGGTGTCATTGAGAACACCACCAGTAAATTATTACATTTTCTGAGATCACGATGCTGTGATTGCATGAGTTATCTGTGTTTTAACCTTGCGGATGCGCGGCATAGCCTGCCCTGAGCTTCTGCGGTTTGGTGGTTGTGACTCATTGTGAGAGCTCAAGAAAGGATTTGTAATTATTTATTCATGCCACATTTATTGTTTGGAAAGCTCAATCAAACACTACTAGGGTTAGGCAGAATAATTCATCCACCAGTCTACTTTCTGATCTCTTTATTGGTTTCTCTCTTCATTAAGAGCCTCATGTTTGGAGGTGAAGACCACCTAAGTCTAGAGGCAACTTTCCATGCTTGACATCTTTGGAAACCAAAACTTTGAGGGTAGATTTTCAGTAGGTCTTGCCTTGCTAAAGGATGAAGTGTGTTTTCAAGAGAATCTGGGTTCATCTGCCTGGGGTCAGTTAGACACCCAGTCTGGGTGCATCTCTTACGGGACATGGGTAATGCGCCTTCCCTTGCACCATTTGTCTAATCCTAAAAAGAGCATCTGAGATAGTGCAGGTAATAGCCTCATTTCTTCCTACTGTAAATGAAAATAATTTTGACTGCAATGTGTAAACTTAGATGAAGTGACTCCTGTTCAATGTGTGTCCCTTGGGACAGCCTGGGGCAAGCAGGCTCCTAATACACATCATGTATGTAGGCTCCTGAGCGTTGTCGCTCCAGGGCAATTTGGTGTGAGGACAGAGGTATGTCAGCGTAAAATGGTATTTGCATCTCCACACAGTGGGTCTTGCTGGCTTAAATCCATCATCTTTTTTAGCGCCTTTGAGAAATTTGTTGAAATGTCTTCCTATAGAGGAGAGCCGATCCCTCAGCTCTGAGGCAGGTGGGACATGCTCACCCCGTCCTGACGAGGGTACCAGAGAGATGGGAATGGCCACTGCTACCTTTGCACCAAGGAAATGAGGGGGCCGTTGGCAGGACAGGCAGAACTTTTGCTGTGCCTCCCCTCGCTGCAGCCTGCCCTTGTCCACTTGCAGTTGACCCAAATATATTGCTTGAGTTTAGCAATGAAAAAGTCAGGGTGGAAAAAGGAGATATGAACTTTCCAAGAAAATACGAGTTCTGGGAAAGAAATTGCTAACCTCTTCAAAAAATGTAAAAAAACCCCCAAAACACATGAAACATATAGATAAGGAATGATTCACTTTAGGTAGCTGTCACTGATTTGTGCAAAATATTTGGACTGTTGCTCATGCCTCTTTCAGGGCAACAGGACACATACAGCACACTTCCACCTCCAAGAGAGGGAAGGTTTCACATGTGTTTTTAACAATTTATCTACGAACAGCTCATGTGTCAGAACTGAAGGCAGGATGGGACTGTGTGGACTCACGTGCTGGCAACGTACGGTGGGTTCTCAAGCCTTCGCCAACACGACCAGATGCAGGAAGTCCTGGCTACGTTGCAGCATTAACTGGGAGCTAATTCTTCTTTACGCTGGATTTACTCCAGTACAGGCTCATGGACATTGCAGAGTTCATCCCACCTTAAAGTAGAGGAGTCAGGTCCTGCTGGGGCAACCTGTTGTTGGACTGCGTTTTTGTAGCTATTTAAGGATACCAAGGAAGTGACTCAAATGAGCTGGAACTAACCACACATTTGGATTTGGCACTGCCCCTTATTTATATGTGGATATTTGCCCTGCTGGGGCTCAGCTGTCCGCTTGCAGAGCGCAGGGAGGTGCCTGCCAGCAGATTGGGGAGCTGGGTTTTCTACAGAGTCCAGCTGGCAGGATGGTGGCACTTCCAGGGGGTGCATGGGGCTATGGAGGAGATGGCACAAATGCTTGAGCTTCTCCAACCATGGAAAAAGGACAGGAGCTCTTCAAGGGGCTGTTGGCGGAGGAAGGAAGAGCCTCAGATGATCTCCAGTGGCTGCCCATGTCCAAAGCTGGCTCTTCCTGTTCCCAACCTGCTCCGTCTGCTCCAGGGTTGGTGTCAGAGCCTGCAGCACGGCAGTGGGGAGGCTGGCAATGGCCATCACCGCCTTTTTCCACTGGCCACTTGCAGAGATCAAAGCAGCCCAGGCCTCGCCTCGAGAGTCCTTGACCCTCCATGTTTTATGGTCGACTCATAATTTTCACCAGAACGCAGGAAACCTAGTAAAACCCTGGAAAGTCTCATGTGTTTCCTGGCTGGATGGAGCCTGCTGCAGCACCGTCCCTGCAGCTGCAGCTGCATGTGCAGCTCGTCCCTAACACCCAGCCTTGGTTTCATGAAGAGATAAAACCTTGAAGCCCATTTGAATCCCTAAAGCAGCCCTGTGCCAGACAGGAGCACACGCTGCCTGCTTGTCCTTTGGCATGACAGCACGGTTTAATTTTTCTTCTAATTCTCCACGGATTAAGACAACTTTTGAAAATTACTCTGCTGTTGAATGGACAATTGATCCCTTTCAGGCAGGTACGGTGTTTATAGGCGAGAGAGGAATTCAAAAGTGGTGTAAAACTGTGACTGGGCAGTGTTATGAGTACGTGTAGACTCACAACGGATGCTATAAAAGATCTGGATCTGGGTGTTTTCAGAAGGGTGGCTTATGATCCAGCGCAATGCTTTATTAATAGATGGTGAGAATGTAGAGCTGCGACAAAGACTGACAGCTTTTGGCAGTAGATTTTGTACTTGGGTATCTAAATGTATCCCTTGAAATTCTAGTTTAGTCAACTAGGCTAACCTGGGCTGGTGTGCTGAGAATTGGCACTCCTTCTTAACATCAGTCGCACGTTTTCACCCTGGTTTTTCTTGTTTGGTTCTGAGCTAAAACGGTCGCGGCCTTGGGACAAACTGTTCTCACGCATCCATCAAAACGGGATGTGCCCAGCCCGAGCCGAGAGTGACAGTTGTGTCATTTTAGTGTGTTTATTGCTATTGGAGTTGTAGTCACAATTAAGGGGTGTGATTTAATTACTTGAGTAAGTGAAGGTGATGTGAGCAACCTGATCTAATCGGGGATGTCCCTGGTCCTTGCAGGGGGGGTTGGACTAGATGACCTTTGAAGGTCCCTTCCAACCCAAACCATTCTGTGATTCTATGAATAGTCCACTTGATTCGGTGTGGTACCCAGAGCACAAGGGATGTGGGGACCATTTACTGCAGTTGATAACTCTTGAGAGTCACGTAGCTTGCTTTACCTGTGCCAGTTTTCTGTCTTTGCAGCTTTCTAGCTGCATCATTAGCCCTTCACTCAAAAAGCCACTCCAGATGCTATGGTGGGACCAAAGCTTCATCGATTTTGATGTCCCCTGCTGTCCCTCTGTGTCGCAGTGCTCATGGGTGCTTCCCCAGAAGGTCCCTGATCTGCGTGCTTTGCAGAGCCCCTGTGGGCCATTTACAGCATTATCTAATTATTATTGCTTAATTTAGCAAATACTTTAAAAACGGTGTGGTTGCCTACAACAATTAGTGGTATCCCTTGTTGGGCAGTGATTCATCTGAAGAAAATGATCTCCGGGCAGGGAGCGGGCATGGACAGAGGCTGGGAGCGTTGTACGGAGCAGAGAGCAGGGCTGGTCTGAGGGGGTGTGGGTGTCCTTCAAGGGCAGAGGCTGGCTGGCTTTAGTGGAAAAGATTTTATCTGGTTTAGCTACAGAAAAGCAATTGCTGAACTTTTTATTTCAGTTTGATGAAGTTGATTCTTCACCCGGCTAAAGCAAGACGTGTGTTTGAAATGAAATCCAAGTGTGCTAAACTTTGTGTACACAAAAGAGTCTGAGTTGTTGTTTTATGTCAGCTCTCTGGCAGCAGAGGCACGGCTTGCTCATGGAGAGCAGCTCCACGTGCGTGCACAGAAAGCAGGAGCGCTGGGGCAGGGTGTCGCTGCTGTAAGAAGCTGTAAAACGTTTTGGGAGAGTCTCAGTCTGCAGTTGCAATAGCTGGGGAATGAGAGGACACTGAAAAAGGCTGTGAGAAGGCACATCAGTGCCTGCTCGATGAGCCATCCATGTAGCTCACAGTTAATCTAAAGCGGTAAAATGAAGGAAATTAAAATGTTTCCTGTGGATAAATTGGGACGTAGAGGTCCTCATAGCAGACCTGATGGGTGTTTTCAAGAGAAACCCCCTGGTGTCAACCCGAGCAGCTGTGCTGGCCACCACCAGCACTACTGGGCTCCTCCTGCCTTTTTCCCACCTAAAACCTGAAACAACTGGGGAAGGACCCTCTCCCAGGAAACATTCCTGGTCCCACTGGGTGATTGGTGCGCGATGCCATGGTGATGCGTGAGGCTGTGCCACGTTGGAACTCCTGGGATGCTGCGCATCTCCTCACTGGAGGTGCCAGCACCTCCATCCTGGTGCACCCACCCACCCTGCTTGGCCACAAGTTGGCCCAGGAGGACCAGTGCTGGCACTGGGCTGCCCAGTGATGACACTGGTTTGCCCATCAGGAGCTCTGGTTTGCCTACGGGTGGGACTCAGTCACCCAGGGGTGACACTAGGATGCCCGAGGACTGTACTGGGTTGCCCATCGAGGGTGCTGGGAATTGCTCAGGGGTGGGATCAAGTTCTCCAGAGAAGGCCCTGGGTTGCCCACCAAGAGCACAGGTAGCCCAATAGCTGCACCAGGTTGCCCAGTGAGGGCAGCAGGTTGCCCATGGTAGGCACTAGGAAGCCACATGAGGGTATTTTCTTGCCAAGAGGTGTTACCAGGTTGCCCATCAAGAGCACTAGATTGCCCAACGGCTGTGTGAGGTTGCCACAGTGGCTGCAGGGAGTTGCCCAGGTAGAACCTGGTCACTGAGCCCCCTGTGGCAATGTTCCCGTGGTCCTGCTTCACTGGTGGCACTGGGGATGCTGCAGCGGAGGGGAGGACTAAAGAAGCAGATATTTCTCCCAGTCCCCTGCAGTAGCTCTTATACCATCCAAATTTACCCAGACGGGATGGTTGTGGCTCCCGTTGTGTGTCCGTGTTCAGAGGCGGCCGAAAACATCACCCTGGGATGGCTGACCCCGAGGGGGAGGGGTATTTGTTTCAGCTGGAAATGCAGGGAAATGGAACCTCAGTCCATTCCCAAGGTTTTTTTCTCCCTTTCTTAAATGTGTGTCTGTCAGTATCTGAAAGGGAATAATTTATTTGCAGGGGTGGGAGCCAGGAAAGCCATCTCCCACCCTCTGATCCTGTTTTTTAGGTATAAATAAGTGGCACAGAGCTAGGGAAAGTGCAGCCGTTTATCCCTAAAGGGGACAAAAGAGCTGAAGTGAGTAGTTTGTGGGAACAGGCACAAACAGTGGTTTTTGTTGGACCTAAGCACAGACATTTTGTCCTCGGTTCTGCCAAACTGGCTTGCAAGGTCGTGTTTGCGAAAGTTTCTTGTGCTAAATTTGAGGGTGTGATTTTCCTGCTGTGTCCCACAGCCTCTTCAGCCGGGCTGGATCCTGGGGTGAGACTGGGTGCCTGCCACTGTGCTGCTCTGCCGTCAGGTACGGTACGGGGTCAGCCCATGCCAACACAGCCAAAATTGGGAAAAGCTTGAAAATACAGCCCTCAAAGTGCAATGTCTGCTCATCCGCTGGTGCGAGCGGGCATGGCTCCAAGAGACGCAAGGGGCTGTGGGCACCTCTCTCTGCCTCCCATCCATCACCTTTCAGGTAGGAAACCAGGAGTCACTGGTCCTGCCTTTGTACAGGGAGAGGCATTCCTTGTTGCAGAGGTGACTAAAACGAAAGAAACCCTCTTTCCCAAGGGTTTTGTGGTTCTAAAAATAAGCCAGCCTCTCTCAGCTCGCCTACATGTGCAAAGTGATCAGAGTGGCCCAGGAGGAGCAATTAAACCTCTAGTCAGGTGCTTGCTCGTGTGGATGCTTTGTTCTAGAATAAAAGCAAGTTTATTTCATGCAAACATCCCGTTTTTAAAGAAATAAGGTTGATTTTATGCTGACACACATGGGATTTAGTGCACTCTCCATGTCAAACCCCACTCCCATCCAGGGATCTTGTAGGGCACCAGTGTCCTGATCCTTCACTGGGGCTCTGAGCCAGGCTGGGAGCAGTGGGGATGGGATGGCGTTAGGGGAAGGACACATCCCTCCAACACAGCAGCTGGCTGCCACAGCCACATGGACTTATTCCTGCCGGTGGGTGACACTTGCAACCTTAGGAGAGCTTCATACTGAGCACGACCTACCCTCCTGAGGGTTTGTCCTCAGATTATGTTAGGCATGTTTGGTGGCCCTCTGAATCACATTTGTGACGACAATTGATGATAACCTCAATCTGAAAAGAGCAATTAGCACCCACAGTGCTGTATGCAGCTACTGGTAGCAAAACCTTCCTGTGTGGCCATTCTAAGGTGACTGGAAGGCTAGCGTTTACAAACCACTCTGAAAAGACTTGGTGGGACATCTGCTTTCCAAGCGCATTTTTTTTACATCAGGTGAGCCAGACGCATTTTTTCTCCTTTGCAAGTCAAGAGATGGCTGCTCTTTTAGGGTGGAGGTTTTTTCAAATTTGGATATAGTGCTGCGAAGCGAAGCTCACCTGCAGGTTCCTCACTTGAGTGTTTAATGCGAGTGAAAGTAGAGGTGATGAGGATGGAGTCCCTCACCCACAAATCGTGCTGGGCTGGTAGTAGCTGTATGTCCAAAGCGATCAGGGCTGGTAATGGAACTTTTAAAGAGAAAATTCCATCTGGAGTACTATATGATCAGCGGCTGTGCTGGCCAAAAGAAACAACTGAACAGCAGAGAATCAGCGACTACAGTTTCACTGGATGGACAGATTTAGGGAAATGAAAGCAGAATATCTGTCACTGCCCATGGCAGGAGTGATTTTTTTGTCTCTGCATTTCAAGACCTGATGCTAGATACTAACAACGAAGTCAGACCCTCGTATATACAAATGCTTGGGCTGCTGTCAGAAGGGATTCACTTTCAAGACTTCTCGGCCTGTTCAGGCAACGTGCGGGTGCTGTGTGCGTCATTCTGTGTGTTATAAGTTGCGTGTGTTGCTGTAAGAAGTATCACAAGTGCGGGAGCTTACTGAGTGAGGTTGTCATCTTCTCTCTGCTCTGTGCAGGACACGGACCTGAATGGCAGCGTTCAAGAACGGAGCTGGTTCGCTCTCCCTTAATGGCAACGTACGCCCATCCAAGGTCGACGCCTACCATGTTTCTGCCACCAGCACCACGGTTTCAAGATCTAAGAACCATTTTCCTTACTACTCCTTGTCTCGGAGCTTCAGCCTCCCCTGGATGCCCAGCGCCTACTATAAAACAGCTGCTATCGACCCAGCTTTGGCTCCCTTTTCCAAAAGTCCCTGAGGATAACCGCAGCAAGATGCTTCCATTTGTTTCCAACAGAACAACCCTCTTCACCCCATACACACCTGACGACTGGTACTGATCCAACCTGACCAACTGCAAAGAGTTGGAGACTTCCCGGAACAATGCTGAGCATCTGGGAGTCAATATTTTCTGCCTGATTCAGGATAAATATCAGCAGGCAAAGAAAACCCAAGTGGAAAGCACCAAAAACCTGGGAGAACATGTCAATGACGCTGAATCTTGGAAACTGGAGATCTGCCATGAGCTGAATGAGATGACTGGGGAGACCAATGCACACACGGAGATGAGGAAATGACTGGAGAGAGCCTTGGCCGAGGCGGAGACCCCCTCTCCAGGTGAGCACCGTGTCCAGTGGGCTGCAATCTGTAGCCCACTGCCAAAACATCTGCAGCCGTTCAAACGTCTCATTAAGTTTCATTGCAGCTCCGCAACATCTAGAAAGCTTTTATTAAGAGCCCATTAGTTAAGTTAGTAATAAACAAATCCCTTGCCATCTGCTGCATCCCCTACGAGCACACGCTGAGCACATCAGAACAGTATTTGCTTAACCAAACACTTTTATAAGCAGTATATCCAAAATCCTGGTCTGGGAGACAAAAGCCCGTGTCTTACCATGCGGCTCTGGCGAGGTCAGCACCAAGGCTGACAGGTCCCTGCATTCAGCTGTGGTGGCACCCAGGACACGCGTGCTCCCTCATATTCGTTTAACGCTGATGTTGCAGCTTGGCTGCGTGTTGTTAGCTAAACCAGCTGCCTCAGGCACTTTTTTCCCCTGCTGTCATCTCTGTGCCCACTTATAATTTATTTTCTTACCTTACTTAAGATGGGGACCGTCCCCATAGGGAGCCCTGCCACCAGCAGTGATGGCATGTCCCCAACACGTTGCTTGAGGGTGCTTGCTTCACCAGGAGAAGAGGAGTGGGCATTGACCTTGTCCATGACGCCGTGGAGAAACAGCTCTTCACGGTAAGTTTGGCAACTCAGATAATCTATTTTTACCTAAACAGGTTTTGCAGCCCTGTTCCCTAACCGGCTCCTCAGTGCTGGCGAGGTGCTAAACTCGTCAAGCCCCCAAACCTGCTGGGCCAGGGCCAGCGTGCCCCCACGCAGCAGCATCCCCACGCCGTGTGGGTGAGACTCGTCCTCACAGAGGAGGGAATGGCTGAAAATCAGCTGCGTGTTTGTGTAGCATGTCGGGGTCTGCAGTCCCTCAGCAAGCAGTTTGTGAGTCTTGCCTTTCAGAGCCCTGCCAGAACAGCATCTATCTGTATCCATACCACACACGTATGATGTAGCTATATATCTATATCTCATACATATAGCTATATCTCATACATATAGCTATATCTCACATGCAGATATGGAAAAGGCAGTGTGTGTACGACAGCTTGTCTGGTTTTCCCAACTCTATCAGTTGGTCTAATAAAAGATGTTACATCTACCCCTAGCCGTGCTTTGCTCAGAGCAGTGTAGGACTGCTGCAATGTGTGCTTAGGCAAAATATTTGATAGAAATCACCAAAACGTGCGCTCCTGCCTGCCTTTAAATGATGAATAAAAAGAAAACACACCAAGAATTGGCACAGAAGATGGGATTCTAATGCAGGGGACGGCGAAATACAATCACTGCAAAGGCATCGTGAAAATGGGAAGGAAATTGCAGCCCCTGGGATTGTGATGCTGCTGCTCTGTTAGAAGATTTTCTCATGAGAATTAGGAGATTATTTTTCTTCTAAAAAATTAGAAGATTAGTTTAAAGGTTGTGAGATTTTAGGAAAATAACCAGACCTGGTGTCTCCAGAATGGCATTTTGGATTTTAAGTGTTTGGGATCCATTTAGGCCCTGCTTTCCAGCTGGCTCCTACAGACAGGAGGGCTTACAAGTTACTGGGTTTGGAGTGCTGGTCACCTGCCTCCGGTACCCAGGGTTTCACAAACGCCACGGATTTGTGCTGAAGTCAAGGGAGCGGAGAACAACGCGTGCCTTCCTCCAGCGGAGGAATGACTGGGGATTTACACCACAGCAAAATCCGTCATCTTGTCCTGTATGTGTGGGATTTCTCCTGGGGAAGAGAAAACATTTTGAGAGCAAAAAGGGCAGATGCGGATTTGGGGACGGGGGTGTGTAGTGCTGCTGGTCCAGGGAAGCACTGTGCCCGTCCCTGTCCATGCAGCGGGACTCACCAGCACTTGGCACTGATGTTAAGATTTGTCCACTCGCCCTGATGGTTGCAGCACCCTCCGGTCCCTTCCCAGTCACTGCGTGCAGGCACGAGCGAGCGCACTGGGGTTGGGGGGCACCTCCTCCCCTCCCTGCCTGTTGGCTTGGGACAGAAAGACAAGCAGATGAGTTCTTGCTGTGTGCAAATTTGGAGAGATCTGAGTGTGACCAGGATGACTGAGTATGGACACTGATGACATTGAGCTTTGCCTTTGCCCGGGAAGTCACTGTCACAGGTCCTGCCAGGAGAAGATGCAGCGGTACCTGGGTGAGGCGAATGCCCAGCTCGCGTGAGGAAGAGCTCCTATCTCATGGCATAGGGCTGATGTGCATCTGCAGTTGTCATGAGAACACCCAGCAGACCACTCCTACCTCTGCCCACACTCTACAGGCATAAAATCCATGCAGGCTCCATGGGAAGTGGGCAATAATGCTCATGGGAATTGGGCAGCGATGCTCACGGGAGCACACAGCTGCCTAGGTGGAAGCTGCGGGGAACAGGGATGGGAAGGAAACCATTCCACCCGTACATCCCCAGTGACAGCTGTTGCTTGTGTGTTGGTGGTGACCCAGCACGAGCTGGAGATGGACCTGGCCAATGAGCAGGTGGCCCACTGCATCGACACCAAGTGCCACCCCCTGAGGAACACCCTCCGATTGAAACAGCCGCTACCAGGGATGGAGCAGGTTGACACCACGTGAGCGTACGCTGGGCAGTGCAGGGGTGCTGAGCCGTCCCCGGGATGCAGGGTGCCTCTCCCTGGCAGGGAGCTGGTTGTCCCCAGCTGTCCCCAGCCCCCTGTAAAGGCAGGTATCTCTGCATGGCACGCCCATCCCCACCTTGGAGGGGCCATTTCTCTCTGTTCACCATAAAGGCAGCATAAGCCTCTGCTTTCAGCTGGATGCCGAACATCCAGAGGGCAAAAGCGAGTCCCATTTGATTAAACATTCTATATGGTTTCAGAGATCAGCCTGAAAATGAATTCAGTTCAGCACTTCTGCACAGCTCAGTGACTTTCTGCATATTTTCAGCGATGTGTCAGTGCTCGCCTCAGTGCTCTTCAGTGACGTAAAGTCCAGGGGGTTCACCCCTGCACGGAGAGGGCCTGGCAGGGAGCCGAAATGACGCAGAAGATGAAGAAAGAGAGAAGTGTGGTCCTGCATTGAAGTTCAGCTGCTTTTGGGTGCCAGGAATTTGGCTTTGGCTCTGGTGACCTATACCAGCCCTGGCAGAGTTATGCCCTAAGTGGCAAAGGGCTGAGGGAATAAATCTGCTGCTCACAGATGCGTGCAGTTTATGGAGGGGGCGTAGATCGATCTGGTTTTTCTAATGTTTGAGTAATTCTTCACAGTAGAGCTCAGACATATTTAGGCAGCTAATGAATTGCAAAGGATTGACACTAAAATTCAGAGGGGGGTAAAACGCGCCAAGGATCAGCATGTTTTAACTGGGACTTATGTGGAATTCAGGTCTTTTGTTGACCTTGATCTGGACTACGGCACAGGTGTGGACTTAGTCCTCAACACACAGACAGGGAATTGAGTATTATCTACTGCTCGTTCGGTTGAGTACAGAACTGAGAAAAGCCACGGGCAAAACGGGCTGACTGCAATCTGCGCGTTGTCATGCGGCTGTGAATCACTTGGCCTCGAACACATAAATAGGAGATCTGATTAAAATCTCTATGTTTCTGAAGAAATCTTTTGTTTGTCTGAGCTTTCAGACATATTGCAGTTGTCTTCGTGAACATGTCATCATTTGATAAGTTTAATTGAACAAATGGTATCCAGATGTTTTGCTTTCATGTGGTCAGATTAAGAGGGTAGATCTACATTTAACCCATGCTGCTCCCTGGCAGGGTCCGTGCCTGCCCGTGTCACCGGGGGCCTCTCCTTTCCTCCTCCCCAGGATCTCAGTGCCGGAGTCATGGACTAGGTTCAAGGACGACAAAATCCTCTGCTCCCAGAGCGAACGGGCGGCCTCCACCAAGCTGCGGAACATCGAAAACCTGCTGCTGGTGATGGCCGACGAGATGTGGCACCAGTTCAGTGGGGCGAACATTGCCTTCACCAACCGCATTGCTGAGACAGCCAACACCAGGAGCAAGATTTAGCCCCACCTGGCCAAGGTAGCCCGAACCCCTCCCTTTCGGTGTGACACCATCACTTCCCAGTGACATCTCCGAAGCAAGACCCTCCGCGCAGACCTGGTCCAAGCAGAGGAATGGTCACCGCAAGAAGTGGTTTATAGTATCATTTTCTGTCTGAAATTCAAACTACTGGGGACTTTCTCCTTGGAGCAGGATGAGTCGGAACTGCAATTTCATCTCAAGGAATACTTGAGATGTATTTTACTATTGTGTCCTATGTGACAGCCTGGCAGCACAGGGATTTCCAGCAGAAAATGCCAATGCTGGTGGCATCTCCTGGTACTTACGTCAGAAGTGCTGGCTGCCCTGCAAGAAAGTCTTTGCTGGGCCTCTTCTGGAGTGCCTGTCTCGGGGAGTTCGCAGGCTCACTTCTCCTCCAAGGCCATGCTTTCAATCCCAGTGCTCTGTATTTGCTGCATGGGTATCCGTGTGTGGTGGTTTAGCCCTGGTCACCAGGCAGTTGCTCACTCACCCTCCCCAGCAGGATAGGGGAGAGAAATGGGAAGAAAGGAAAACTTGTGGGTTGAGATGAAGATAGTTTATTAGAATAGCAAAGGAAAATTACAATAATGACAAAATATAAGGATACTAAAATATACAAAATGAACAATGCATGACTCCTCACCACCTGATGTCCCAATGACCGATACAGTCCATTCCAAGCAGCGACCACCGAAACGAAACAGAGTGGCCAGCAAAGGAGCGAGAGGGAGCCAGCAAGGGAGAGAGAGCGATGCCTCCAGCGCAGGCAACCCCCACTTATATACTGAGCATGACGTCTATGGCATGGAACACTCTTTGGCCTGTTTGGGTCAATTATTCTGTCTGTATCCCTCCCAGCTTCCTGCACCTGCACATTATTGAGACCTGGAAAGCTGGACAGTGTCCTTGGTCTCATTAACAACAACTCATAACATCAGTGGGTTTATCAACGTTCTTCACATCCCAAATCCAAAACACACCAGATAATTAACTACATCCCTGCTGATACCAAGACAATGTGCGTTTGCTCTGCCAAGCTGGGGAAGTGGAGATCAGTGATGGGCACCTGGCTCGGACCAGCGGGTCTCATGGAAAGCTTCCTGAAAAGTGCTCGACACAGCATCGATCAACGGAGCGAAGACTGGGCTTGCAGCACTGCAGGCTGACGCCACATCCTTAAATGAGGATCCATAAAAACCTTCCCTCTGTTAGTCGCTATTGATGGATGATCAGTTCCTGCAAGCAGTAATTTGGGGAAGCTGGTAATTCAATAGATCCATGACTGCTCCAAAACCTCCCGTGATGTGACAGCAAGAGCAAAGAGAAGCTTTTCCCTGAAGAGAAATCTCTGCTGGATCTGTGCCTCGATACGTGGTGGAGTGACAGTGGTCTGAGCCCAGCGTCTGCTTATTGAACTTGGTTTTTGCTGCAGACAGACAGGAGAAAGGGAAATGATGTAGTCATTTGGGAACATATTTTTTAATTTATGCATGTGTTTCTTTTTCATGCCAGACGCTGCAGGAAATCTTCCAGATCGAGATGAACATAGAAACCATCTGAAGAGCCGTCAGGGACAAAGGGCCTCTGTTGAAGTGGCTCAGACCTGGCTGGATGAGTGCCCGTGGAGCCCAGATGTGGAGCTGTGCCGGAACGCTGCCCAGCTCTGGTGAGGCACTTAGGAGCATCACTGGATGATAAAATTAATCACGGGGGTTTTTTTTTGCACAGTCCTTCCACAAGTGCAATGATCTAATCAAAAGCAATAATTGTATCCCAGCCTTTGGGTGCACCCACGAAGGAGGCTGTACGTACACCATGGCTGGGCACAGCCTGACACCACCCTGCGAGGGGCTGGATTTTTCCCAGTTGGATAAGCCTCATCTTCTCTCCCGCCAGCTTCCCGGTGGCTGGATGTTCCCAGTTTTGAAAGATAAGCCCTAAGCATTGAGGGTGCTTAGCTCCTTCCTTTTGGGTAACTGCAAGGAAGGGTGAGGAGCAGTGAGGGCTGTCCTCCCCTCCCCTGGGGACGCTGGAAATCCCTTCAAGTGAGCTCTTTGGGATTGCACTCCGAGGGGGTGCAAAGGAGTGGGCTGCCCTGAGTGCCTGGCAGCACCGCCTGTGAGGCAGCCTGAACCCCAGATCTCCTCCTGGGAGCCCTCTGGATGTGACTCTGTGTGAAGCCTTCAGAAAACCATTTAAACCCAGCCCCTGAGCCTGTCTAGCATCTCGCATACTGGTTTTTTTTTTTCCATTCTCCATTTGTTTCACATTCACTTTCAGTCTCTCCTGGCTGTCTGGTTCCGCTGTCTGTGCATCCGTGGGTGTGGGGAGGACCCCTGCACAGGGGAAATCCAGGGGGCTGAACCAACAAACCCGCAAAACCAAACAGGAACAAGAAACCACAGCTGCCCATCCCTCTTCTCGGTGACATGAGCTGCTCTGGGAGACGCGGCTGCGTGTTGTCGAAGCCTTAGAGCAGACTTAACCATGCCTCCCCGCTCAGGTCTGCCCTCAGCTTTCCCATGCATCTGCCAGAAATGAAGGATCCAAGTTGTTCTGAGCACGCTGAAGGGGGAGATCCCGTGTCCTAGGGGCCCATCAGCAATGCCGTGCTGGAAACCACCCCCGTGATGGGACTGTTAACTTGCTGTTTTTCAGCCTTGTCCACGAAATCGATGAGATGATCCAGAGCCGTCAGCAGCGGCTGAGGGACGCTGAGGACTCGTTGCCAATGCTGGTTCGTGCCAAGTCAGCCTTGGAGTGTGACCTGGCCATCAAAGCCAACTCGCTCTTCATCAACCAGGAGAAGTGCTTGGGGATGCGCAGGACCTTTCCCAGTGCTGCACGGCTGGTGGGTCACGTTTAGGCTGGGCTCAGCTGGACTGACAGGATCTGTTGCGGGAGGTAATCCCAGATTTGCTAGGGTGCATTGACAGTTTTGCTAAGATGCTTTGAAAATACATTATTAGACTTTCAATTCCTGATGAAAACCCGAAGTAGAAATTAAATTATAACTTTGTGTGTTACATGGTCTACCAGGATATCTTTTTTCCTTCATTTTTTTTCTCTTTCCACTGCTGAAAATACCTCCTATGCAACTAGGAGTAAATCCATCCATGGGGATTCATTCCTACCCTTTTAGTCTGTTATTTTAGGTGAAAAACCATCCAGTCTTCCTCATTTTGAGTCTCTCTGGCATGGAACAGCACAAGGGGAAGTAAAGTTAGTTGTCAGAGTAATTAGCTGTTGACATCCCTGATGTGTTTTTAATGGTGCAGCAGGAGAAACACAAACTCTCCTGCAAAGCGCTGCAGTATGTTCTGTTCCTAAACACAAAAACTTGCATTTTAAGCTGATTTCCAATGATAATTTTCTTGGTTTTGAAATGTCTTAAATGTCATTTAAAATGTCGGTGCTGGGGTCTCTAAAACGGGAAATACTTTTCGCCAGCTAATTGAAGAAAATGCTGTGGTTTTAATTTTGGTGAGTATGGATGGGTTCCTCATTTAAACTCTTGCATGTAGGATGTTGGTGGAAGCATCAAAGCACTCTGAAGACAAAGAAATGAATTGGCCACCCTGACTGCCACGATGCCTGCTCTCTTGCTGTAAATCAGACCTATTTTTGAATTTGCAGAGGGATAAGTCTTTAATCAACCTGAAGTTCAGTGTGAAAGTCACTTTGCCAATTGTCTCCTTAGATTCACGTGTCACTTAGACACTCTTGAAAATTTAACCTAAGTGGAGCTGAGCTCAGCCTGAAGCCTGTAGGTGCTAAGAATCCCAAAGGAGCTCAAGTCCCTTCTTCTCCCTTGGGAATCCAGGGCATGGACCTCCTGGCCCTGCGCAAGGGCTCTCGGGAGCTGAGAGCATCTTTTCTTGTCTCGCATCCCCAGATGACCCCGCCTTGCAGCCCAGCTCCAGACAGACCTGCGTGCCCTCCCCGCCATGCCAGGGCAGCGCC
This sequence comes from Ardeotis arabs, assembly GCA_011801015.1. NCBI lineage: Eukaryota > Metazoa > Chordata > Aves > Otidiformes > Otididae > Ardeotis > Ardeotis arabs. Next base: position 73,291 of record JAAGAY010148526.1, read on the forward strand.
CGAGAGCCGTGACCCGCGCTGAGGTCCTGCCCCAGCAGCTTGGCAGGATCTCTCTTCACATCAGCAGCCCTAAGCAGGAAGCAATTGCCTTTTCAACCTTTTTCTTGCTAGCACTTTTGTCTCAAGGAGACTAAAAATAGGTTTCCTCTACTTTGTGTGTATCTTGGAGCCAGAGACCATTGGAGAGAGCAGCCACCCTTTCTAAAGAGAGAAGATATCACCATAACCAGGAAAAAACGTCCAGCTCATTGCGCCTTCCCTTTCTCCGCTTATCTCCCTCCCCAAAACAAGCCAACGGCATGCTGATCTCATAGGGACAACCAGTTTTTGTTAGTGTCCAGGCTAGCCTCGGTGCTGTTACTCTGCCTGTGTTCCTCTACAGAAGACTTTCTCAAACCCTGGTGATTTTGGCCACTCCGCTGTTTGGAAGCCCCACTCTGGACAGCAGATTTTCCGGCAGAGTGGCCTGGTTTCTCTTCTGAGAAATGGGCCCCGTGAATTTCTCTCCAGCTGGGCGCTGGGGAGTGGAGGCACCCACAGTCCCTTTCTGAAAGGTTTTAAGTAGCTCGAGTGAAGTCCTGGCATCAGCAACACCTTCACGCTCATTTCACTTCCACTTTCATTTTTGGGTCACGTAAGGAAAATATCTGAGCCCTGTTTTGCTACGAGGGCACACAGATAACAGCACCCAAAGTCTCCTATTTTCTCCAATTTTGCTTTCAGAGCACTTCAAACACTCAGCTTTCCCACTGGCCCCACTCCTTTAAGGCTTTCTCCTAATCGACAGCGTTTACACGGTGTCCCAATTATTCAACTCTAAAATTTATGTTGCTGTCCCACCCTTTCGATGCTTCTCTACACAATATTGGCCATGCGTTTCTCTCCTCCATTTGAGCCGTGACCAGAGGAATTTCAGTTGCAGTTTCTCTAATTCCTTTCACAAATTCTTTCTGCTTTCCTGCAGCAAATTTCCCAGACATTAGAGAATTCCCAGCTCCCTTGGGGGGTTCGTTCTCTCCACGCCAGTTTTCCGTAAGTTGACAATATTGATGTTACTTCTGGTAGCTGAATCTCTAAAATCCCCCCGAGCACTTTGCTTGTCTAGTCTTTTTTTAAATTTTTTTCCTTCCTTTCACAGTCTGTCCTACACGCATCCCACGACGGGAGCCAGCCCAGCCACAAAACTCATGTGAAATGGGTCTCTGGGGAGAGAGATTTGGGTGAAATTCCAACAGACACTTGGCTTGTGGTGTGTTCCCCTGCACAGGGATGTGTTTGCCTCCCATGACTGAGTAAAACTCCTCGGTTCTATCACTGCAGGGCTGTTTTGGGGGTTGTAGCCCAGCAGCCTCTGTATTTAACGTAGACCAGGTGCTTTAAACAACTGTCCCACTTCTGACGTGCAAGATGCCTTTGCTTTCATACCATCAGATGATTTGCTTTCATAATTCACTCTTAGATGGTACCCCCATCTGCCTCAGCTGTCTTTCTGCCCTGATGTGATGCTTCCTTTCTTTAAATGCCCTCAGCCTGAAGAACAACGTGCCTGCTTTTATTGCCGTTTATTGCTGGTTTATTGCTGGCTTTATCAGCCAAGTTGCTGAGAAAGTTAGTTTGTGGAAATTCCTTTGCGTCCCACAGCCATATTCCCACCCTTCTGATCATTCCAATAAACCCTGCCGAGCTGGGTTTGTAAACTAATTGTTTACTGACTGGAGAGAAGAAAATAAATTAATAAAAGCGGGACAGTGTTGCTTCATGTAAGCTGAGCTTCATGCCAGTCCAGGGACAATTGAACAGTCAAGGCCAGTCTACCAAGAAGCTGTTCAGAAAGGAGGCTTGGGTGTTTTTATTGCCTAGGAAAAAAAAAAATAAATCAGTGAATGTCCTGGAGGAGACATTCTGATATGAATTTGGGTGAAATCAAAGCTTGCCAAAAAAATATGTGAACAGTGTATTGCAGAACTAATGTGGATTATTATGCTCGAGGGAGAGAGAATTCCCAAACCAGCAGCAGCAGACAGAAAAAAACCCAAACTCATTGCTACTATGAAAAAAACAAACAAACAAAAAAAGGCAGAAAACTTTGGAAAATTCGGGCAGTGTAGGAGCATAGGAATGGCTGTCCTGGCTCAGACCAGAGTCCAGTGAGCCCCAGATTCCACCTCGAACAGAGCCAACAGGAGATGCTTAGATACAAGCGCCAGAACAAGGCAAACGCCCTGTGATACTTTCCCAGTCTACTTTCCCAGCTTCCAGCAATTAGTCTCTCAAGGACTTCCTGAGCAGACAGGGTTGTCCTTGAATTTAATATCCCCCGATGGGTTTGTTTCGCATCATCTCGTTCCAGTCGTTCCTTGAGCCTGTGCAGACGTGCGGCATCCACTGCATCCCTCAGCAGGGAGCTGCAGGGGATGCAGCATCACGCTCGGCGTGGCACCCGCGCTTGGGGCCCTGGAGGAGAGCTGGGACCGTGGAAGCCAAAAATGTAAAACTCAATAGTTTGGGCAAAAAGGTGGCTTGAAGCTGGTTTAGATCCGTATCCTCTGTAGGTTCGACACAGGAGAGGAGGTCATGGAGATTTAGCTCCTGTTATACGCCGTCAGGAGACAAGCACGAATCACCGCAAGCATCAGAATGTGTTCTGCCACAGAGTCGTGTCCCAGCTGGGAGCTTCAGTTGGTTTATTTGACTCTTGGAGTCAGTGGGTAAATTTGAGTTTCACTGAAGCCAGGGAGATTTTTCTCCAGTGATTTATGCCCGACTCTATCAGTGACGAAAACTGGCTCAGAGTTGAAAGGAAAAAGTTGGATGAAGTTGTTTTTTGGGCATGAATGCAGACAGGACTGAAATATTTAGTAAGTTATTCTTGGTTTGGTGAAAATGAATGTCAGGAAAAGTAAGTAAATGTCTCCAAGATGTATTAGACCCCTTGTTTTAGAAGTTTACTGAATTTAAATATCTCTCCTTCTATTTTTTTCTGCTTTAAACAGCATTTTCAGATAGCCATTCCCCCAGTTTTATTGGAAAAGATGAAAACCACTCTCTCCTGGTGCATTTTGATCCGAACAGTGTTTCCCACTGGAGCAAAGGCCCGTTCCTCCCGCAGCCCTGCCGTGGGGTAGCCATGCAGCTCAGCAACCCGCAGCAGCACCCCTTCCCGGGGCACGGCGCCCACCTCCTCCCCGGCCACCTGGCTGAGACCCAGCCGCACTCGGTGCACATCCCTCCGCGTGCTGGGGAAAGGGCAAGATCCTGGCAGCCCTCGGAGCCCCGCTCTCCCTGCCAGCTCTGCAGGTGGAGAGGAGCCTTCCCCCAGCCCTTCAGCTGGAAATACTCATTTAAATAGTTATTTCTCCCTGTGTATGTGTATTTTTATGTATATATATGCACATGCATTGTCTGGGGGAGGCTCTCCATAAATACAAGCCAGACCATACATTGTTCCCCTTTCCCTAGTTGCACAGTTGTTTGAAACCAGGATTTTTTTCCCTGTTGCTCCATTCCCAGCCCCACGTGAGCCACGGGCTCGCTGACGGCGGTGCGGATTTCTGCCCCTTCCCCTTTGCATTTCAAATCCCCCATTACTGCTGGCCTTAATCGCCGGGGTAGAGAATGGGAAGTGAGTCCCTAAAATTATGATGACAGAGCAAAATCTTGGGGTTAAACAAGTTCATCCAAAGGAAGACATACAGAGAAAATCTTGTCTTTTTGTAGAATTTGCAAATGCTTGTTTTAAGAGTGCTTTCATTCACCTGGCCCAGGGAAAGGGGTGGTGTGCCTGTACACTGGAGTGACGGTGGCAGGGCCCGGGATGCTCTGGTTCAGGTGATGCTGCGGACACGGGTAAGTGAGGCTTAGCCCCTTTTAGCAGAGTCCTCAAAGTCCATCACTGCCTCGTCAGATTAGCATCTGAGGCCCTTAAAGTGATATAAACCCCCCTTTCCCTCCTGAATTCTCATTACTTTATTCTAGAAATTCAGGCTAAAGCATTATAAGAGTTTTAAGGGATCCCATGGAATAGATTCAAAGTGGGAAATACACATTTTCCTATGCAGTGTTTATACAACCCATCAATCTTACAGTATTCCCAGCACAGCCTGTGGCCAATCTTGTTTGTACACAAAACATTTTTAAAATTTACTGTGGCGCCTGCCTTTATTTCAGCGGTGATGGCCACTGCTAGCCACACTCATATGGAGGCTGAGCTGGGTGGCTTTCAAGCCCCTTGATGGGGAGCACTGGGCAGTTCTCCAGCCTGTGCCAGGCCAGAGGGTGATGCTGTCTCTCCATCAAAACCTCAAGGACTCTGCTGTGAACATCCTCAGTCTCCTGCCTCCTCTTCTGCTGGCCCGGCCAGTTGCCATCCAGCACCTCTGGTTGACAGAAAGTGGAGAGAGGAGCTTTGCCTCCAGCGCTTTCACGTGAACTGGCTGTGCTTCCCAGAGCAGCACGGTTCCCATTGCCAGCGCGTGCTCAGCAGATGTTTTTCCAAAGCCCTGCTCCATTTGGACGATGCACCTTTCCAAGAAGAGAAGTGTCTGAGGAGCACGGGAGTGATGTGCTCTTCTCTCTGGGCTTCCTCCACCATTTTTAATCCTCAGCTCTCAGCCAAAACAGGCTTCGTTACCCACAGGTACTCTTTTTCCCTGGACTGAGTTTCAGATATTTCCCCTGTGCTTAAAAAGCTGCTTTTGGCACTGTTTTCAGAACTGGAGCCGAGGTGGTTTTGCTCTCCCACGTTCACAGAGCTCAGGTGCAGTATGGGACCCCCACACCTCCCGGCTGCCTTTCACCACTGTGCATCTCCCCGCTCTGCTTTTGGGGAATGAGTGGGATAATTTATCCAGGGATGCAGCAGCCGAGCCCTCAGACCTACGATTAGAACACAATCTTTAACGGCAGGCTGGATCACAGTCCTGGGGGACGAGACCCTTCTCCCTCTGCGTTTGCGCAGCCCCCAGTGCAGTGGCTCCTTCTGCTCTGAAAGCAGCGCCTTCACCCAGCCCACAGAGTTGGGCTGCCCAAAATAACCTCGTTAGTGAGGAATGTACTGATGGCCGTCCAGATGTTTCAGTCCTCTGGGGCTTGCAGGCAGGGATGGCGCTGGCTCCTGACAGCGTGCAGCAGCAGAGACGCGGGTGGGTATTTTTCAGAGGGGAGGGCAAATTGCATCCTCTGAAGCTTTGAAACCGTGCTGCAGCACAGTTTTGCTTGGCGGCATTGCAGCGGGGCACGCAGGCACATGCTGAAACGGGGGCTTGAGCAGGGTGGGAGGCTGGGGGTCCATCTCTCCTCCCCTACCCCCACAGAGCGCTCTGAACTCCCACTTGCTGGCAAATGCGTGCGACGGGACCACTAACACGAGTGTGGAGGAGCCAGAGCCCATGCTGCAGGGAACACGCCTGTGCTTGCCAGGAGGAAGGAGCCAAGCACGCTCCTCTCCCTCTTTCTCCCAAGATTTACAGTTTTGGTGGCTGGATGCCGAATTCCCTGCAACAAAGCAGGACTGGTGTGGAGCTGGTGCATGAAGAGGGGAGAGGTGATGGGGAGGTTGGTGCTTAGGACTGCCAGGGGAGTGCAGGAGACCTGCGGGGACTATTGTGGGGTGGGGGAGATTTATTTGAACAAATTAATTGCGGTTGAGGAACACGTGAAGGCTGCCATACTGGAGTGCAGCCACCCCTTCCTCTCCAAGCACCTAAGTCCTCCAGCATTTTGGAAAAATCTCACCCTCCATTTAGAGAAAAGTTGCTCAGTCCCGGAGGGTTTGGCTTTCAAGTGCTAAAAAACTCCAGCCCAACAGCCTGCGTCACGTTGCCATGCCGGACACAGCCACGCTGGGTAAATCTGAGGAGACGTTCCCCTAAATCCCTTCCCGTGGATCCCTGTCCCCTGCCAGGGCGAGGGGACCCACCTGATACGGCAGAGCTGTCTGTCCACTCGTGTCACCTCGTGGCTGAGCGTGTCCCCATCCCCACGTATCCCCGGTAGAGGAAAGCTCCCTGCCAGCCCTCCCCAGAAATCCCTTCTGCGACACTGTGGGGACACGGGCCGGATCCTGTGTCAACCGCTCCGAGACACGCGTGCACCCACCCGCGCCCACGCGTGGCCGCTCCGGAAAGCGGAGCGGGGCAGAGCCGCCACCCGGCAGCTCCCCCTCCGCCGCCTCCACGGGTGCGCGAACAACGGGGCTCCCCACGCCGCGGGGCCCTG
>JAAGAY010148526.1:79526-97778 GCA_011801015.1 Ardeotis arabs
TGGGGATGGGGATGGGGATGGGGATGGGGCGGTGAGCGACTCCGGGCCGGGGCGCTGCCCCGTTTATAGGAGGAGCGGCCGGCGCCGCCGGGCCCTCCCCGTCCCGCAGACGCAAGCGGGGCGGTGGCTCCGGTTAAAGGGGAACCTGGCAGCCCCGCCGCCCGCTCCCGCCGCCCGCTCCGCTCCGCTCCCGCTGCCCTCGGCTTCGCCGCGACGTGAGTACGGCCCCGGGGGGAACGGCCGCTCCGAGGGGGAGAGGGGCCGCAGAGACCCTCCAGGGATACAGGGGAGAGGGACTGGGGGAGCCCCCCTCGCCCTGGTTTTGGGGGTCCTCTAGGGAGAGCGGGTCAGGGCGGCCCCTCCCTCCTGCTCCGAGGGTCCCGAGGGGAGATGGGCCGGGGAAAGCCAAAGCCCACCCCCCCCCGGGGGAGAGGGGCCAAGAGAGCCTCTGCTGAAGGTCCCGAGGGGAGATGTGCCGAGGAGACCTCCCCTCAGAGGGACTGAGGTAGCCTCGTCGGGTGAGATGGGTCGAGTTAGGACCCCCCACCCCACCCCGGGGCTGGCCAGGGGAGATGGGCTTGGGAAAGCTTCCCGTGGGGAGAGGGGCCGACCCGGAGGTCCCATGGGTGGGTGGGCAGGGACCCCCCTCTTCCTGGCGGAGAGGGGGCAGGGGTAGCCCCCATGGGTGAGATGCGCCGAGACAGACCCCTCTCCCCACCGGGGGTCCCGAGGAGAGAGGGGCTGGGGAATCGGACCCCCCCCCCCGAAGGAGAGGGGCTGGGGGAGCCCCTCGAGGAAGCCCCCCCAGAGGAGGGGGGCCAGGGAAGCCTGGGGCTTGGGGGAGCAGACTGGAGGGAAGGGCTCGGAGGACGCCGCGGGGGTGTAGAGAGTGGACCCCCACCCCTCCTCCCTCCGTCGGTGGGGCCCGAGGGAAGGAGCGCGGGAGCCGGGCGCTGCCCGAGCATCCCCCGGAGCCGGGCGCGCTCCTGCCGCGGGCGGGCGCCTCCTGCTGCACACGGGGACCGCGCACACGCGAGGACCCGCACACACACATCCACACACTCAGCAGCATCCCTCTCCCTCTCCAGTTCTGCCCTCCACCACCACCAAGATGCTGCTTTTGCTGCTGGGGATCATCGTGCTCCACGTCACCGTGCTGGTGCTCCTCTTCATCTCCACCATCGTGAGCGTAAGTACGGGCTTTCCTCCGGCACTGGGGTACCGGCGAGGCTGGGAGTGGCCAACAAGGGGGTTACGGCATGAAGACACCAGAAACTGTTGGTTTTATTTGTGGTTTATTGTCCAGCCTGGCTTTTAGCAGGAGATTTTTTACTTGCCAGTTCTGTTCTTACTAAGAGTGGGGTTTTGGAGCATTTGGTAGAGAAAGCTCTTCCCGTGTTTGTGCTGCTGGGTGTAAAACTGGTGGGTCGCTGGGCTGTGCAATGCTCAGAGCATCCCCGGCAGTGCGGAGGGGAGTGCTGCGGGAGCGCATCTCCCCACGGCCGCCGCGCTGGTTTGCACCACGGAGCAGCCTCAGAGCATCCAGACTCCTCTCCGTGGGCCTGACACTGCACTCCCCTCTCATAAAAGAGCTCCACCTGCTAACGGGCTTCAGCCCACAGGACCAGTACAGCCAGTCTGAGCAAAACCCCTTGAAATGGGACTGGTTTGGGCACAGGCTCCTCCGCACCAGCAGCTTTGCTCTCTGGCTCTGCTCCTTTGGGCTGTGAGTGAGGCACAGCCTCCGTCTCCTCACCTGGACAGGCTCCTGCTGGTGATTTTTCAAGGCTTAAGTTTTGCCAGCAGTGGGAAGATTTGAGGGCTGGAGGTTGCATGACCAGAGAGTTCCCAGCAGTGCTATGGGTTCAGAGCCCAGTTAACACGTCATTGTCTTAGGAAGAGTTTTGACTTTTGGTTTTAAGGCAGCAGTTTTGTGGAGCTGGTGAGTTCCAGGCTTGCTTCACCAGATTCTTCTTTCCGTTGTGTTTTTTTTTGTGTTTTTTTTTCCTTTGGAGTGGCAATAGTAGTAGAAGACATTATAAAAAATCTTCCGAGTCGTTAGAAATCACATGGAAACATTCAAATAGCCCGGCCAGGCACCAGGCGAGGACGGCAGAGGGAGGGGAGGGAAGTGCGCGTCCCCCGTGGGATGTGGTCCGTGTTTACAGAGAATAAAGAGCTTCTGTTTTTCTGCCGTTGAGGTGAAAGCAGCTAAAAGCAAATATCAGTATTTACTTTCCAAACCCCTTTCTAAAGAAAAGTATGTGCCTGGGAGCGCCTGGCCAGGCACACGCGTGCCGGTACGCACCGGGGCTGCTCGGGGCCAAATCCTTGGCAGGGGGGGGCGACACAGCTGCCTGCCACCTCCCTGCTCACGGGGCTGCATCTCTCTTGCAGCAATGGCTGGTGAACGGCGGGCACACAGCAGACCTCTGGCAGAACTGCACCTCCGGTAGCGTCTTCCACTGCCTGACGTCGTCCACGAATGGTGAGTGCTCCCTGCAATCAGGGCTGCCGCTGCCCCTCGCTTTTATTCTCCACCCTGGATTTTTGAAATGCGTGCGTACCAGACCCGCTGCCAGCTGCTCTGCCCCGCTGCCCCCGAGCTCTGGGGCAGCTCCTGGCAGGGTGCTCAGCACACTCAGCTGCAGTGGAGGTGACTGGCTTGAGCGCTTTTGGGTGATCTCCTATTATTAGCCCATTTCGGTGATGCTCGGATGTACAAACGTGGGGCAGCCTTTGGAGTGGGGTTTGCTGGGTGGCCGTCGCAGTGCTGGGAGCGGAGGGGCCGTTTTGGGCACGCCTTCCTCTCGCTCCAGCTGTGAGGGTGTTTTAAAGACGTGCACGGTGTCCCGAGGACAGCCCGTCTCCAGAGGACACCCTGTCCTCTGTCTAGAAAGCTGCCCTGCTTTGTGCTGCTATGAGAGGGTGAGTTTTTGGGCACGCTCCTCACCCTGCGGTTCGCTACTGAGCACCGCGTGTGGGATGTGCTGAGCCCGCAGGCCCTGCCTCGTCCCGCTGCCGAAACGGCTCCCGTGGCACCTGCGCATCTGGGGTGGCCGAACAGCCACCTTTGGACGGAGATGGGTGAGTGCTGATGTCACTGGGTGACGTCACACCCAGCGAGCTTTTTGCTGAGCTCAGCAGGGGAGGAGTGCTTGATAAGATGCCGGGACGCGGGGTTTCCATGGCACCTGATGGTACCAGTAACACGAAATCTGTGCTCAGGGAGTCAGGCAAGCCCGTGCCTCAGTTTCCCCAGAAGACAGGGCTGATGCTAGCGGTGCTGTGTCCAGCACTTGTTTTTGGTTAGCCAGGTTTTCACTTTCCCATGGAAACGGATTCTCCCAGTGTAACCCTCGGTGAAACCAGTTGTGAATCATACCGATGTCACTGGGAGCACAGTCACACTACGCCGGAAACACGGTCCTGGCGTTGGAGCAAACCGATGCCACGTGGTCTTGGCAAGGCAAGAACAGTCACAGCAGAGAGCAGTGAATGCTTTCAAAGGGTCTTGTGGTGGTGGGATACTGAGGTTTTTGGAGATTCAGGTCACCCTAATCCTGAGCCTACTGGGAGCAGAACACTCATGGGTACCGTACTGGGGATGTGGATGCTGACGCCCACTCTCCCTTTTTTCTTCCCCGGGCTGAAAGCAGCGGCGTGTTTCCCTGCTTGGGCCCAGGCTCTGGTTTCGGTGGGAGCGAAGTCACCGCCGCGGGTCTCTGCTGACGCCTGGCGGTGTCCGGGCCAGCTGGGGAGCAGCTGGACCCCGTCCCAGGCGAGGAGCCTTCTGGAGCCATGTCCTTCATCAGCAGTTGGCCGGCGCTGGCTATCTGCAGCGTAGGCAGGCTGCTTCACGGCCATTCATGCGTGCTCCAAAACTGCTGACCTTGCGCTTTGAAATAAAAGGCACCGATTGCCCCCGGAGAGTCCCGGAGCCCAGGGCTGTAAAGCCTCCCCAAATCTTTTTGCTTTTCAAACCTGCACCACTTTTTCTGGGTGTTTGCAGGATGCTGCGTGGCAGGGAGTTGTCAGTGTCGAGAGGGCCGAATGAGGTTGGGATGGGGTCCTCCAGCTCTGACTGTCCTGTGGGGTGCTGTGAGTCTATATTGCTGCTCAAAGAGGGGCTTCCCTCTGAACCCTTTCCAGCAATTATTATTTTTTTTAATTGTTAAAGGGACTGTAGACCAGATGACCCCGCTAAAACTGCAATTGAGCAGCTGAGTTGGTTGATAATGTGCCCCAGTGGGCTGCTGTTTGTGCAGGGGTGCACTGTGCTCAAGTCTCTGAAGCTCTCTGACAGCTCTTATTTACACAAAGGCTCTGCTCTGGCATCAGGAAAAGGGGATTTTGCTTGGGGAAAAGCTTCTGTCCCCTCCACCCCACTGCAGGGGTGTGGGAGCAGGGCTGCTGAGGAGCAGTCTTCATCTGGTGGGAGCCTGCATGCAGGATCCAGAGCTCACCAGTGCTGTAGGAACATAAAACCAAAAGATATTTCCTAGGCTGTTATTCTGTTTGCAAAACCAGAACAAAGATACCACGCAGCATCCTTTCCAGTGGATCCCTGCACCCTTCCTCCCCGCTGCTGTCTCCAAGCCCCTCGCTCCCACTAGCTCTGTGCTGCCAGGGGAGCTGCAGTTGGACACATATTGGAGCGGGGACACGGAGCAAGGATGCTGTGGCAGGGCCGCCTCTGAGGCTCGTCCTCATCCCCTGCCTGGCCCTCGTTATGCTCCTCATGCTCTTTTTGCTAGGAGTATGCTTACTTTCAAAAATATGAAAGATCCTATACCAAATACCACAAACCGTCCTTATTTAAATCTCTTTCAAAACACAGGCTGCGCATGCTGCGCTGGGTTGTAGAAAGCCTGAAGAATTTGTTTCTCTGTGCCTGTGCCAAGGACGGCACTTAACGGTTAATCGCAGAGTGCCAAGGTCTGCTCCGGGCTAAAAGCAAGAAATCCTCGTTTGGGAATTTTGGCAGAACTTGGTCTTTACGTAGAGGCAGTTTTTCCTCTGGCCATCGCAGTGGCTGCTGTGGTGCCGTTATTTCTTCCTCCCTTTTTTGAAAAGGAGTGGTACTCAGTACTCGGAATATGCGGAATTCCGTAGGGCTGGGTCTGGTGTTTCCAGTACCGATGGGGGCTCTGGGGGGGTTGCCGTAGCAGCAGGGCGGTGGGTTTGTGGTGCTCCCCTTGGTCTCAGCACGGTGAGGATGGGTGAAGCATCCTCTCGCCCACCGTGCTGCTGCACAGGGACCCTTTTGTTGAGATGACCGTTATTTGGATGCCCAGTGAGAAGCTGGACTTGCCAAAACCAGGTGCCAGCAAGATTTACTTGCCTTTAACACCGGGGTAGGTTTGGGATCGTGCTCCTAACCTTACAGATTATCCTGTGGGGACAAAACGAGCGGCAAAACCACCCAAGGGTTGACTCCAGGATGGTCAGACCCGGGCTCCCCGGGACGTTGGCAGACCTTGGGCACAGGATGGAGTTGGCCTTGCTGAAGACCAAGCTCCCACCTGCCACAGAGTTTGAACCCCCTGTGTGTGCACGGGCTGAGCGGTCCTGATGGGAGGGAGGAGGAGACGCCGGGGCAGGAGCAGATGCCCACTTTTTCGCCTTTTTCAACTGCCTGCTTGTTGCTTTCATTTCTGCGTTTGCTTGTTAGATAATGCCCTTTTTTTTTTTTTTTTTCCTCCAAGAGGCCAAGAACTATGGAAAAAATGTTGCAATCTTTGCTTCGTTTGCGCTGTCAGACATTCCTGGAAAAGACTTATCTCAAGAATTCAGCTCTGAATCCCAGAACTGTGCGTCGGCACGGTTGCGCGCCAGCCCCCAGCTGTGCGATCCCGCTGCAGTCACAGGGCACACGGCCGGACCTGGGCCGCTCAAGTGCTCTTAAGTAGATTCCACCCCAAATTTCCAGACAGCAATATATTTTTCCTCCAAAAATGGCCTTTTTTTTCCATAACTGAATCTTTTATGCAGGCAAGATTCTTTTTCCTGCTGCTTTCTACTGCTCTTCCTCTGATTTAGGTGGGAATGACAAATGCAAGGAAGCAATGGGAACCTCCATGGAGATTCCTACATCTCTGTGTAACGTCAGGAGACATTTTTCCTGTTGTCTTCTTACAGTTTCTCCTGTCGCTACTCTGTGGCTTTTGCATGACTCACTTGTTCACAGACAGGCTGGTGTTTTTTTGGCTTTTTTTTAAAGGGAAAAGAAAACCCCAAACCTTGGGAAACGCACAGGCTGCCAGTCCGCGTGATTACTAAGTGCTGTGAGCCGTCTGATGCCGCTGATTTGCTGATGGGACGGCCACAAGCAAAGCCCAGGTGGGTCACCCAGAGCGGAGATCTACCCTGGAGGGCCCGGGCGGGCAGGGATGGACCTCCCGTCGATGGGGCAGGCACTGCCACGCACCGGGGACTGCCCTGCTCTGCTGCACTGCTTCCGGACCCACTTTGCTCTGGCAGACAGGACCCTACACGGCACTGCTGGTGCTTGAAATGTGTTTTCTTTGTGCTGAAGGATGCAGGAAAATCTTTGTCCCTCGCACAGTGCAGGGGCATCTGCGCCCTGACCCATCAGCTCTTCCCAGGAGGAATTGTGCTGCTGCTTCTCCACTTTAAAATCTATAGCTGGCACATCTGAACCCATCGCTTTTGCTCTGTCAGCTCCCCCAGAGCGGCTTTGCTACCTTTCCTCTTTCAAACTCTTTCTTCTAGCGATGCCAGACTCATGACACAGAAGGATGGAGAGATGGAGGTGCCATTTAGCTAGCTGTAATCCCTTTTGTGGCTGAAAACAATGTCACAAGGCTGCACTGAAGCCTTGCACCGAGGAAAAGTAGTTCTCAATGTCTAATTCCATTATTGATAGCGAGTATAAAATACCTGAACAAAAAGAGATGGGAGCAAATTGCCCCCAGCCCACTGGAAGAGCTGAGGCTGCACCAACTGGATCAAGAATTTGTCACTGGTGAGGGGACACTTCCTAGCGCAGGAGAGTGAGATGGAGGTGACAGTCCAGTCGCTCCTGCAAATTAGAAATTCAAAGATTCAAAGATTTAAACATGGTTTCAGCTCTTTATTGAATGCTGAAGTTACCTCCCACTCTTATGCTGTGCATCTTGCGGCATCTGCGGGCCCAGTGCTGTTGCAGCCTTTTGCTTTATTTCTGCTGGGCAGCTGGAAGCTGGCAAGAAGTGACCCACAGCTAAGGATGTTGACTCTGTTACGATGAAGCCATGCAGTAAATAACGTACACCTTGTTCATGTGACAGTGCATAGCCTTTGTAGTTGAGGTTCTAGCCCTCAGCTGGCCCCGTTCAGCTTACAGACCACACGTACAGATGCCTTGGTTTGGGGACATCTCTGGTCCTTCAAGGTCTTCTCAGTTTGCAGCAGAGTAGCCAAGAGCCAGCTTCTGACCTCCGGGGGCCCGGGGTACCCGCTTTGTCATTAACAGTGGATAACGTTGGCCTAACTCAGGCAGGGCTGAACCCCTCTCTGCCACCTCCAGGGTCACTGTAGCTTGTGTCTTAGTTGTCTAAAATAAACTGTGGGGTATTCCAGGAGAATATTTTGTATTTCAGCTCAGTTTCTCCCATAACCATGTTGCCTGCAATGTGAAAGGGATTTCCTCTGCTTAAAACCAGGGTTTTGTTGTTGCTTGTTCTTACAAAGAGCATCTGATAAGGAGACATAGGGAACTGTTTTTTTTTCTCAGCTGCTCCAGAGCTCTTTGGCTCCCATTTTTTTGTGTAAGAAGAGGGTCGGTCAACCTTCCCTGCTGGGTGAGGGGCTTTGGCCCATAGAAGAGGAGCAAAAGGGAGGAAGAAGGCAACACGAGAGCAAACGATGACTGCAAAACGAGAAGAATGGGTGGGGGAGTCCCGTGCAGAATGCAGTGCTGGAAAACTCTTAATCCAACAGTTTCTTAGCCTTGATGAGACTTTTGGGTGTCCCCATGGCCACAGGCTCAGCGTAGCCCTGTGGCATGCCTCTGGGTCAAGGCACCACCGCTCCCCATCCCTGCTTCTGGTGCCTGGACTTGAAGTCAGTGAGAGCTGGTACCTGAGCCTGAAGTGACGTCTCTGACACCTCTGCTTGCTCTCACACACAAGCCAAAAGGAGGTCAGAGCCACCACGCTGAGGATCTTGGAGAGGAGCTGAATCTGGCATTGTGGAGCTGTTGGGAGGTGTTTGTCATGGTCCCAACTGCCTCGGCAGCACCGATGGTTGCCTCTGAGGGACATGAGCTTCGATGGTCCGACAGGATGGTTGCTGCAGCCTTGTGCCTGAGCCATGGAGATGCACAGGACAGGCCATTCTCTGGAAACTGCTCACGTTTGAATGTGGCAGATCTGGAGATCTATGGAGCTCCTGGCCTTGAGGACTTCTTGGATGGAGCTTCGAGGAGAAGGCAAAAGGGAGGACAGCTGAGAGGACAAGAGGAGAAAACAGGTCTTTGGGGTTTCATCTCCTTCTGAAGGAGCTACAGAAGAGAACTGGGAAGTCTTGGGCAGGAATTGCAGCACCGTGCTCATTCACTGCCTCCCTGCAGACTTGGTGTTGCCATCTGCTCATCCCCAGCCCTTACAAATAACTTGGGAGCTCTTTAAAATCCTCCTTTTCCAGTGGGATTTCCAGGAATACCTCGATCCACCACTCTGTGGTCCTCTCCAAGGAGTGGACATAGGAGGAAAGGAGCAACTGTTGGGGGTAAAACCTGCTTTTCCTGGCTCAGGCTGCTGGGGAAAGTTTGACTTCGTTACAGTGGGAGGTCTGGGACCAAAGCAGAAGAAAGTTGCAATGTCATGCTGGTTTTTTTTTCCGTATGAGAGCTGAGCGGCTCTGCTGGATGTGGCTGACAAACCATAGAATGGTTTGGGTGGGAAGAGACCTTTAAAGCCCATCCAGTCCAAGTCCCCTGCAAGGAGCAGGGACATCTCCCACCAGATCAGGTTGCTCACAGCCTGGTCCAACCTGGCCGTGAATGTTTCCAGGGATGGGGCATCAACCACTTCTCTGAGCAACCTGGGCCTCACCACCCTCATGGTAAAAGAAGAAACAATGCTGCTCTCCCCAACAGGAAAGATGTTTGTTTCGAGTGGTGGGGCCGGGGCTGGCAGCCAGTGAGTCTGTGCTGCTTAGGAGTAGCACCACAGGTAGCCGAGCTTTTTTTTCGTTTCTGAGTTGCTACAGCGAGTTGCCAAGGGGCAGCGGTCTGAAGTTCAGCCCCAGAAGAATGATGCAATTGAGCTAATGTTTCTGCATCTTCAGTTGACCCTTTTCCAACCCTCTTAAAGACTGTTTGAGTATCAAGGTTTAAAACCGTTTCAAGCCTCAGCACTTGTGATGTGACCTGGCTGCTTCATGGGCAAGGATGCACGTTGGGTCCAGGTTCTTGATCAGACCTTGGAGCCCGTGAGTCTGCTTTGGAAAAACTCTGCTCAGAAAAAAGCATCTTTTCCTGGCAGGCCTGGGCTGGTACCTCTGTGCCAGGAGATGCACGTGCTGCTCCTGACCCTGCTGATACTCGGTTTGCAGCATTGAAGGAGCAGGGCTGACCACGCAGACATGGTCATGAATTTCCCCTCCCTCTAGCTGTGTATGTATTATATGCTACGGTTACCTCCAGAGTGGATGTTTTCTTCCCCAGAAATGGTTGCTTTTTTAAGTGTACAGTGCATACACAGTTTGTAAAAAGGGAAAACTACACGTGAACACTGTTACCGTCAGCTGCAGGTCACGGCACCCCGGTGTTTTTAACCCGTAGCACTAATATAGTCATGTCTTACAGTGAGTGTATAAGCTGATTGCTCAAATAAGTTGTTTTTTTCTGTTTGCATTTTATTCTTTTCCTTGGCTGGGTCAAAAGAGGACAGGGTGTCTACGGCAGAGCAGTGAAATAAACCCTGGGGACCTGCCCTCTAAGCCCCTCTGCTCCTGGCCAAGGGCATCTTTCTGCCTGCCCCCCAGTCCCACTCAGCTGCACCCCTCCTCTGGGTATAAAACCTCCCTGCAAGCAGAGCTGGGGCTTTGCTGGTGGGGTTTGGGTTAAATACTGCCTTTCTGGGGGTTCAGCTGCAATTTATGCTCCAGATTTCCATTTCTGCTCTGGGTTTCTTTCTTTCACGTTAAGCTTTAGGGCAGTGAAAGGTGGTCTACAGCATCCCGGGGGTGAAGTCTTTTCCCCGCTGTTTTAAGTGGTGGCATGAGCACACCATGGCTTGCAGAGCTTAGGGAAATGTTTGAATTTGTTTTGTAAAAACTTCATACTTTGTTTTTGGCTGCCCAAAAGGGCTCTAAAAGCACTTCCGATGGGTCCTCTCCGGAAGCGGCGGGCAGGGTGTTATCTGTCCTTTCCACTCCGTTTCCTTTTCTTCCTCCTCCTGAAGAACAAAGATATAAACACGGAGCTGAAGAGATGCAGGGGAAAAAAAATGGAATAACCGATTCGCTGCCCAGGGGAAACCACAAATAACAGCCTGGGAGTAAACAGCACTGACAGCCCCACAGTGCAACTTCTGGGCCCCAGACCTCTCTGTGGGAAACTGCCTTTCTTTTTAAAAGCCTGGGGGTAGGACACGGTGTTAATAGCAAAGGAGTTAAAAGCACATGGGGTTGAGGAGGCAGCAATCCTATCTGCAGGTAGAGGGGAGTTTTCAGATGAATTAAAGGTAATTAGCTGCCCTAATACAGCTGTGGACAGCTGGGCTTGGGCTTAATGGGAACAGAGAAGCTTGGTGGGGTCATGAGGTGGGATCCTGCCCCTCGTTTTTGCAAAGGGAGCCAACGAAAGGCAGCAAAAGGCTGGATGTGAGCAGGCTGAGAGCTCTGGTCTGTGGGATCATCTTTGGATTTCCCTGCTCGCAAGCTCGCGTGCCTGCTGCTCTCTGGCCGCAGCAGAGTGGGCACGGCTGGTTGCCGAAACGCCTCCAGCCATGGTGGGCTTCTCCCCCTCTCTCAGTGCCTGCCTTTATATTCCTCTGACACAGCTCTTTATTACAATGGGATTTTGCAAAGCTGGTATAAATCATTCGCATTCAGAACCAAAAAAGAGGCATGGGGAGGCGGATGCAATTAAAAGGGCAGCTCAGCTCAGCTTTCCGTCTAGACAGCCTTCTCCTAAAATAACCGGCAGCCGGAGCATCCACCTCCGAGCAGAAAGGGCTCCTCTGCGGGCCGGATCCCGTGGCCTTTGAAATCACAAAAGACTTGGCTTCCTGGGTCCTGGACCAAACTGCAGGGCTTGGGGCCGGGCAGGGTTTGTCTTAGCCAGTGCACGGGGCTGAACCCGGGTTTAGGGCTTGGGAAGGGGTGAGATGAAAGCTCAGCTTCCCAGAGACATTCTCTGACCATACTGCTCCGACCCTACCTGAGATATGATTTATGACGTGAATTTTAGCAGCGCTTGAGCTGCTTCATCCTTTCCGTTGCTTTCTGGTTTAGCATGGCCAGCGCTGAAGGGTCAGGTGCAGTGGAGGCAGAGCGGTTTCCCTGCCTGGCCAGCTGAGGTAGGTGAATACACAGGACATTTGGTGTGCGCATCAGTGTGAAAGCCACGCTGGGATTTCCTGGAAGCAACAGCAGAGGTGGCTGCTCCTTCCTAAGGAACGGCCACAACAGGTGCACATGGACAAAAACCCGGCGGCTTTTTAGCGGAGCCCGTTGGCGCTGCAGAGGAGTTTGGCATGGGAAGCATGAAAAGGAGGGAAGGAGAAAGCTGTCTGTCACGAGCAGAGGCCGCTCCAGGTGGCTGCAGCCTGCTTTGGCGAGCAGGGCTGGAATTTGCTCCATTGCCTGAACGTCAGGAGGCAAGATGCAAAGACAAGAGGTGGAATTGAAGGTCCCAAGTCAAACACGTCAGACGTTACTGAACTGCACAGGACGTTCCCCACAGGCGTGGATTTGCTGGAAGGGCTCCGCCGTGGATCATCGCTGCCATCCCAGCTGCAGGCTGTACCTTGCTCTCTGCTTCAAAGTCGGCTCTTACCTCCGCGAGGGCAACTTGCGTGGATTTGGTGGGGAGCCGTGATCGCTGCTTTGGCCAGTCCCAAACAGCCTCGTTTGCTGCGCTGACCGCTGAAGGTTGCTAAGCCGAAGCGTAGTGTTGTTTGGAAGTTTTGCTAGGTTTCAGCTATTTGCTGCAGAAAGCCATTTCTTGCAGCATGCAGCCAGGGAAGCGAAGCTGGTGGGAGTAAAACTGTGTCAGGGACATGGGACTGGGACTGGGACTTCAGTGCTGCCTAACTCTCCCCTGTCTGAGGATCCGGCCCAAAGCATGGTTTTCCTGCCTTGCACTGAGTGGTTTGTGCCTCAGTTTACCTCTACCGAGTCCTGCCTGGCTTTCACGGTGAATTATTCAATGTTGCATCCTTAAAGACCTCTCAAGGAAGGCTGCAAATACTCATTTTAATCTCAGACTTTATAGGGAAAGGGAAAGGCGGAGGTATTTGTGAGCATGGCTCTGTCCCGGTGCTGTGAGGCATTGCCTTCTTCTGTCAAGCTGCGGCAGCTCATGGGATGGAGCAGCGTTTTGCTTGTTTATTTATATTTTTTTTTTTACACGGGGAGTTACACACCCACGAAGCCTGGAAATAACTGGGCAGTGACTCATGCAGGGGCTGGTCTAACTGGTCTGCTCTGAGAGGCGGCTGCGTTTGGTGGCTGGGGAAGGCTCTTTCCAAAAGCTTTGACTCCACAAGGGCAGAGGGTGTTTTCACACGCCGTGTATTTATTTTACCTCTGAGCTTGGCCGGCTTGGTGTCTCACGGCTTGTTGCACATGGCTTTTGTGTTTCTAGGACAGCTGAACTCCCAGAGCCTGACATGAAGCCAGGGGAGAGGCTTTGCCTTGGTTTCTGCAGGCTTCAGATCGGGGCTAATATCTCTGCTCATATTTTATTATAAATGCTCCCTGATGAAGTGCATGGCCCTGCCATTCATTTTACCCCAGCAGCTGGTCCACGCACACGTCATCCGAAATCCCAGGCAGCATCATGCCCGTGCTGAGCACCCCACCAGCTGATGCAACAGTGGATGTGACCACATCTCCTGGCTGTGAAGAAACTTAATGGGAACCAGGGGTGGGATGGTGGGATGAGGGATGATGCTGAGGCGCGGGCTGTGGTGGGGGCTCGCGATCTGTGGTTCCAGCACTGAGGTTTCTGTCTGTCTGTCTTTCCCCAGAATGGCTGCAGTCTGTCCAAGCAATGATGATCCTCTCCATCATCTTCAGTGTCTTGTCCCTGTTCCTGTTCTTCTGCCAGCTGTTCACGCTCACCAAGGGCGGGCGGTTTTATGTTACTGGAGTCTTCCAAATCCTTGCTGGTAAGTGGGGGCTGATTGATGGGGCTGACACTGGGTGGAAAGGGTTTGCAAGCAGAGGAGAGTGTAATGGTGGAAACGAGCACGCTCTTGGGTAGAGAAGCAGGAGGGCCACCGAGCTGGCTGCTGCGTGGCTCAGTGAAGGGAAAAGGCGATGAATAATTTGGGTCTGTTGAGGTCTCGCACGCCCTGGGATGGGGTCTGGTTGTGAGGGCACATTATGCATCCAGGCTCTTCTGCCCTTGCATCGCAGGAGATGCAAGAGGGTTGCTGCCCTGACCATGGAGGTTTCAGAGGGGTGGGATGCCAGACCCACCGAGCTGGAGGCAGAGCTGTACTGGCAGTCCCGGGCCATGGGGCGGGCAGGGCGTGGGGGCTGAGGACCAAGGGCTCTGCCTGCTCTTCCCACGGCTCGGGGTGGGGTGCTGATGGTCAGGGTGGCTGCTCTGACTCTGGGACACACCTTCGCCGGGCTGGGCGAGGCTTCCGCAACTGCTGGCGGGGTGGGGAAGTAGTGACATTCCTCTTTTGGCAAAAGAGGATCGGATGATTATTTATAAACTTGCCATAAGGGGGCCTGGTGCTTTCCACATCAGCGAAGAGAAGAGCTGCTAGAGCGTGCAGGGTGAGCCAGCTGCCTTTGAACTCTCAGCTACTATTTTTAACTCTTAAAGAACTCGGCGCTGGAAATGAGCCACGGTTCGTGTCCTATGTTGCAGTTCTCCAAATATAGATGCTGTAAAGCCACTGGCTCCATTTGTGTTTCCACGTATGAAACCAGTGGAGAGGATTTTCAAGCGTTCAGACTAGAAAAAATAAATTGTGCAACGAGGGTCTGGCTAAATTATGACAGACTGTCTGGGAAGGAAACTAATCATTTGCCAGAGCTTCAGATGTTAAACTAAAACCACCCTAGGTCCTGCCACTAAATCAGTGGAAAAACTCACCCACTGAACTTCAGACAAAGTTTCTGAGCATCCTCTAAGCGAATGGCCTTTGCAAACTCTAGGAAAGTTTAGAGCTAACCTTTATTAGCAAGCGTGGCATGAAATCTCTCACAAGTGTATCTGCTTGGCCATAATGCAGGTGGTGAGTTCATATCAGCTCACCGTCTCTGGAAAGATAGATGTGTAGAAACCCATTACAGCTACGGAGACAAGGAGGGGAAATGGGTATTAATAATGCAATTATCTTGTCTAATAGATCTGGGAGCAGAAGGCTTCCTGAGTGATTGCTGGTGAATCCTCACTCTCAGAGGAAGAGAAAAGGGGATTGCAATCCTCCTGTCCACGCTGTGCTGAGTGTCCTAAGGGAATGCAGGGTCAGGCTATAGACCTACCGTCTCCTTCCTTGTTGGGTCAAGTCCATCCCCAGCCAGTATGAAGGACAGGAAAAGTGTGACTTGACCCCGTGAAGCTTCCCCATGGCCTGCGGGACCCATAGGCAGAGGTCTGGGTCTGGATGGACTGTGCAGAGGTGGGCACCGATGGCCATCCTTGCTGTTCTCCCTGGCCAGGGCTGGAGGAGAGGGCTCAGGGCAGCTGTGGTCTTTCTGACCCTAAATTTCAGGGTTGGTAGGAAACAGGGCATGGCTGTGCCAGCACTGCCAGGAGTTCCCACCTGGAGGTACGGACAGCTCTGCTCAAAGGAGCTGAACCTGATGTGTTCTCCTTGCAGCTTGCTGTGGAAGGCCACTGCTGTCCAAAGCCAACGGAGAAAATTCTTGTGGTCTTCAGGCTTTGTAGGTGTTCATCCATGCCTTGCAAAGCTCTGGCACCACAAAGCTCTGCTGAAGGTCTGCCAGAGACGAGGTTGGGCAGGGCAGTTGGGTCTGCTGTGCAGCAGCAGGGCAGGATGTAGCCCCAGCACCTTCTCCACAGTGCTTGGAAACATGACGCGAAGCCTAGCTGAATTTGCCCTGATGGGATTTGAGCCATCACAAAGGCATCAAAAGACCCTTGGCAGCCCCCCTCCATCCTTGATGGGTCCATCGCATCCACGGGTAACTTCTCATAGCTGCGTAAGCCCAGTATGGGAGAGACGTTTGTTTAGGTAGCATTTGCCCTCCTGGCCTGTCAAAGCAAGACTAAAATGTGTTCTTAAAATCAGGCTCTAGCGTGGTGATGCATTATTGCACGGGTGCAGGCAGCTGAAGGCAGCCGTGCTTCACTTCTCCAGCATGTTCCCTGGGCCAGAATCTGTGCAGATGCTGCAAAAACCATCGCCTCCATTTTACCAGATTCCTCACGCGGACAATTGCTGCTGTATTTTCTGCTGTCTGTAGGTGACCGGCGTGGCTGCACGCCTGTTCTCTGTCCCACCAGCATCGGCAGACAATTGTTGTGCTCTCTTTGCATGGGCCGGGGCAGTGGGAGTTGGCTCTCGCGCTTAGAGAATGGAAACCTCACCAGCGGCGCGTTAATGAAACGTGTTCCCACTTCTGCACTTTCCCAGAACAAAGGAGCAGTGTCAAGTGGAATTGCAGCTCAAATATCATGGTGGTTGAATGTAGGTGGTCCCGAGGTCCGTGCAGGGGATTTGGAACTCGGCTCTGACAACAGCCCTGCGACTGTATAATGGAACTGCTGGGATTGACTGAAAGAGCTCGTTTTTGGGCAGAAATAGAGGTGGCTTTGTGTTAGCTCTGGGCAGTCCCCAACGCCGATGGGCTGGTTTTGCAACAAAGCTAAAACACTGCCTACCAGAGCTGGGCCCAGCCGGCCAGCCCTCGGGGACCTGTGCTGGCCCATGGCTGGCAAGGGTGGACGCCGGGAGCTGGGGAAGAGGGACGAGCCACGGGCACAGCAGGGTTTGCGGAGAGCGGGGTTTGCAGTTCAGCTTCTCTCACAGCCTCGGAGGAGGTTGGGGGATCACAGGGCACAGACCCTGCCCAGCCAGAGCATCCTTGGCCCCCAGCTGTGCTTGCCTGGGCAGGTGAAAGAGAAACTTCCGTGCTTTAAAAGAAATGAGGTTTGTGTCTGACCTCTTGCAGCAGCTCTGGTGGGGCGGTCCAGGCTACAGTCTGGGTAGTTGAGAGGAAATCTAAAGCAGAAATTTCAGCTGAACCCCCAGAAGGACAGTAGTTAACCCAGCTTCCAGGGGAGCAGGGCTGGTCCGGAGCAGATGCCTGATGCTTGCCTGAGTTAGCCCAGGCGGTGCTCCGGCTTTGCTTGCTCAACCTGGCAGAATTATCCCCACTCATCATCACACTCCCCAAATCGTACCATAGTTTTCCAGGAGACAGGATACAAGGGGGCAATAGTACAAACAGTTTCCCATGCTGGTGTTGGGTATTGTCTGCTCTGGGTTTCCAGCAGGGAACTGCTCCGTGCATGGCATCGCTAACCCCTTCCCGTGTGCGCTTCCCTGGCAGGGCTCTGCGTGATGTGCGGCGCGGCCATCTTCACAGTGAGGCACACGGACTGGCACCAAGCCTCGGAAAACACCTCCTACGGCTTCGCCTATATCCTGGCATGGCTGGCCTTCCCCCTGGCCCTCGCCAGCGGCATCGTCTACGTCATCCTACGGAAGCGGGAGTGATGCCGCAGGAGGCGGCGTGGCGTGACAAGGGCACTCATGACGTCCACGGAGGAGACGGAGGCGGGGGAAAATAGACGAGAAAACGGAAAAAAAAATTAACCAAAAAAAAAAAAAGAAAAAAAAAAGGAATAAACCCTCCCACCAAAACCAAAACCAAACCCAACCGACCCCAAAAGGAAACACTCAAAGGGTTACTTGTTAATTGAAGATGTATATAGTATCTATGGTTTAAAAAACCTATTTATAACACTTTTTACATATATGTACATAGTATTGTTTGCTTTTGTTGACCATATGCTATGTTTTAAAGCCTAAAGCAAGTGCCTAAGGAACTATTACTCCTAACAGTGTAACAAGAGCGCGGTGATTTTTCTCTCATGCAAAATCCTTTGACCTGAACTCTCCTTTCCCCTCCCAGCCCATAGCACACCGTCAGAAAGCCCCAGCTCTGACTGGTTTTAGGTTAGCGTAAATCAGAGTTATGCCTCTTTACGCCAGCCGGAGGGTTGGTCCCCCACTCCTGCTACATGCTGTGATCCTTGTAACTGAAGTGCACGTCCAGATCTGACGGGAGACGCTTCCGAAAGGTTTGAAGGATTTTGGAGCCAAGGCTTTGATTGCCCCAAGTGCCTAAATGACTTATGTGCCTAAGTCCCGTTGCCTTGCCACCACACCCGCTGGGAATTTGGGCTTTTAAATCACTTAGGTTGAATTGCAATCCAACGCGGGCTGTCCTCCTTTGCCCGCACCAGCCCTGGGGGTGCCCGTGCCAGTGGGGCTGGGGTCCGTGCTGTGCCGTGCCGTGCCGAGCTGCTGGGGCACTGATGCTCCCGACTGTGAAACGTGCTTTATCCTTGCCGTGGAGCTAATCTACCGATGAGAAAGAAGCAAACCCAGTATATCTATGAAATCAAATACCAGATATATGAAATGGTGCTATCTATTTACCATTCCTTATATTGCTAGGCATTTAACCTTATTCACTGGAAATTCAGTTAACACTCTTGAGGTAA
The DNA here is from genome assembly GCA_011801015.1 of Ardeotis arabs. Lineage (NCBI taxonomy): Eukaryota > Metazoa > Chordata > Aves > Otidiformes > Otididae > Ardeotis > Ardeotis arabs. The sequence goes on from JAAGAY010148526.1 coordinate 97,423, forward strand.
ACTACAAAGCTAGAAATGAGAAATAATTCTGTGTAATATAAATGAGCTATAACTGCTTTTGTACTTAGACTTGCTCTTACTATTATTTTTAATAAAGCATTTATAACCAAGGTTCCTTTTTTCCCCCCGTGGTCAAGAGGAACAGAAACAGCTCTGGGTGGAGCCCTGTCGGTCTTCGCTGCCGGAGCGAGATGCCTGTCCTCTGTCTGTGTGTCAGCGATGTGTCTGGCCATGAATTGAACAGGCACCTGCGCAGACCCCAGGCTGCCTTCTGAGGACTCCAGACACTGTCTTGCTGTTGTTGTTTTTGTTTCTTTTTTTTTTTTGTTCTTTTTTTTTTTTGCTTTGCTTTTTTG